>JAVCKZ010050059.1:0-18070 GCA_034780755.1 Lepetodrilus elevatus
ACACACACACACACACACACACACACACACACACACACACACACACACGTACACACACACACACACACACACACACATACATACATACAGTACATGTATGGACTATTTCGAACCAATCTTACTTCATATACATGCAGTAAATCATAACATGTCGTCCACGCAGGAAAGTATACCACGCAGCCGGATGACGTCTAAAATCGATAAGATGCAGTCTGTCGCATACCTTGCATTCTACTTGTTCTAATACACGCAGATTCATAGCCTTCTACATAATATACAAACTATGATCCTACCAGGATCCTATAGTCGCCTCGTTGATATACTACTCAAAATTTGCTAAGGATCGTACCATTTTTGTAGGAAAAGAATATTCAATGACCCCGTATATAATACCAGATTTAATAGTGATCCCTAGCAAAGTTTGAGTAGTATAGTTTTGGTGTCCTTTCCGGGAACCTCCGGAGGAATCCGCAAAAGATCTTCAACATTTTTGTTTACTGTGCGCATTTCAATATCTGAGTTCATTTTAATGTGCATTAACCTGCTGAATGTGCATGAACACGAGTCTTGTACAAACCATACCTACTGATCGTATTTCTTCCATGTAACATGTTGTGTCGTGATGAGATCCAGACTGTAGCCGAAGCATCTGTCTAGTGTTCAATGATTCAGTACCACAGCATTCTAACATTCTAACATTTACTCATTAATCATCATTAATATACTTATATGTTCATTGTTAAATATTGATTTACTGTATGTATTAGTGCTCGGTAAGAAGATACAGTTGTTGTTGTTATCCGGTCTATCGGAAGGCATTAGTAGACATATTCAATCACGTAGACGGTACATCAAGCGTTGTAGCCTAGATAGCAGCGTACAGTTTATTGTCGCACGATTGTTTCAGCAAAATGGTAACCTTGTACCTATCTACCATCTATGTTACTTGGCGGTGACTGCTTATCTTCTCGAATGATATGTCCTTGAATGGCACATATGAACTTCATGAAGACTCAAATTTCACAACATTAATTTCATTCGTGACAGACCGTCATTTAATGTCTACGTCACGAACTGCAGTGTCAAAGCTTCCGGTAGACATGTTTATATGGTCAGCTGTTGGTGAATCCCTGAAGACCTTCCAATAAATACGGATTTATTTTTAAAAAAATACAGATCTGTGTGCATTAGTCCATGACTGACAACCTAACACCACCTGCATAAGAAATGGATCGGACGATCTGGGTGGGCGTCGGGGTGAGTGTGGTACGGGGATGTGGTGGGGTGAAGAGGTGTTCGGAACAGCTGTTGTTCCGAATGAGTGACCCTATCGATTAGGTTAATGACAATCTCTTTAAAGCTGACAGGCTGTTGGCCGACATCCGAGGACAATAATTATGTGGACATAATAACGTATTGTCAAGCACTTGTGTACACATGTTAACCAGGTTTTAATGCAAATGAAAGTATTCAATTGGCTTTGTTGATGAAATTGCAGGCAAGGACCAGGATGTGAACACGGCTAGCGTGGTTACCAGCTGGATCTTCCAGCTGACCAAGTTCTTCTGCACCAGACAGAATAGCCGGGATTTAATACTTCGGGTCGTATTATACTTGTACACATTTAGCATAATACTAGTAGACCAATCCAGTAATTTCCAGCCACATATTACAAAAGGCAGCATGTAATGCGCCATCGGTGAATCTTCGTTATCCATTTACGACGATAGGTATAACTTATATCGTTGGCGCTACCATCAATAAGATCGCGCAGGGTTCGATGGATGGCAACGTTTGATGGTTTAATAAAGGGTGCAACATATGCTAAGGATCGTACCATTTTTGTAGGAAAATATTATTCAATGACCCTATATTGAAATATAATATAATATAATACCGCCCTTAATAGAGATCCCTAGCAAATGTTGAGTGCATGGTAGATGAATTCGTAGGTGCCATTGATCTATTCATGGGACAGCACT
This sequence comes from Lepetodrilus elevatus, assembly GCA_034780755.1. Lineage (NCBI taxonomy): Eukaryota > Metazoa > Mollusca > Gastropoda > Lepetellida > Lepetodrilidae > Lepetodrilus > Lepetodrilus elevatus. The sequence continues at coordinate 1,983 of JAVCKZ010050059.1, forward strand.
AAACCCCGTTGCCTTCTGTAACATTTAATAGATAACAAAAGTGTAAGTGTTGTAATCCATTGAAATTAGCGCCGTGATCATGTTACTAACATTGTTAGTGACGACGATGTATCTATTGCTAGCGCAGCGCGATCTAGCGATAACTCATCAATAGTGCATACCACTAAAACTCTTTCATCCGTTCCTTCTACCTTATACCATGGAGAGAGAGAGAGAGATTCTTTATTTCCACACACACACACACACACACACATGTATACAGTATATGCCAGCTGATCACTTGAGAACGGATAGGTTACGAGTTCCGGGTGTAAATATAGTGAAGTACATTAATGTAGCAATCACAATACATGCAATTACCGAGGGACACATAGTTCAATACACGTGCGTGACGCGCTGATCGGGAGAGTCGCCCCTCTATATTTGCTCTCAATTATGCACAAAGTTCATACAATAATGCACAATTAAGTTTTCATGACATATCGACTGTTGTAATATAACCATGCCTCGGGATACCATTCCTGACCGGTACAGCGTCGTATCGACGAGACGACCTCCTAGCTCGGTAACAGCAACGTTACGTCAGACTCTTGTTTACGGACGATGCTCAAGAAATTGAATTAAGATCGCAGCCATACCCTTCCTGTGGGTATGACACCGCGCGGTGGGTGCACCAGTAAGACCGCCAGTATTTGACCACGTGGGCATAACATGTCATGCATGAGAACTAATTGGATGCATTGTTATCGATTGCAATCCCCCGAGTGTGCATTGTACACTTCCCGGAACTGGTTGACGATATGTATATCATCCGCTTAGAACTAACTACCGGTGCTCAATAGAAATGTATTCCTGATATTGCTTTACAAACGTTGGCTAAGCGACCATGAACTAAATCCTAATATCCGGTGTAGACAGTTTTGCGAAGAGTATCCAATAACTTATTGCTAGCATATTAATGGGTTTTATACGAATATTGAGATTGTTAATTATTATAATAGCCTCATATAAACTTCTTATATATATTAGATTGGTATTGAAATATACTATAGATATCGATTCTTCTCCTGAAATTCAAATGGGCGAATCGCTCGTATAATGCTGCTCTAACCGTTGTAGGTCGTCAACAGCATGTTTTGATGAAGTTTGTATATAATTCAGTGAACACAAGTGTGGATAATCAAATGGTTTTGGAATAGTTCCATCAATCGCCATTGTTTCCCGAAATCAACCTTCAAGTATACATTTAAGGATTTTGGCACATCTTGTGGAATTATAGAACTCGATTGATACATTAATTGACGGGTTGATGGATAGAGTGAGTGAGTGAGTGAGTGAGTGAATGAGTAGATGGAAGGATGGATGGATGGATGGAAAGACAAATAGTTCGATTACCCGATGATAGCATCTTGTTAGTTGGATCAAGATCTAGTCAACTCATAAGAGATGACATACTAGATGATAAATGCCATGTTTACCCCAACAACTCCCTACAAAGAAGTCAATTTGATCCAGTGTTGACAAGGCACTACAACTGACTGTCTACTTCTCACAAGAATAAAGACACTATTAGCAAGTCAAGTTCAGTATATTCTTGGTGTGTTGCTCGACAATATCTCTTTTTCATTGGAAGTACCATCAACTATCGGGTGTGTATAGACAAGTGCCATGCCAGTATTGACCTAGCACATGTGTAAAACATTATTGTGAAAGCATTGTGGAAAAGTAATACGTAGAATCAATAAACTATAGCTGGATAGATCAGCAAATACCATACGGCAAAACCATTAGATTTAACCTCGATTCCATAACAAACTAATAACCAGACATTGGCTTTGTATTAGCGATTTTTTTATCATTTTCAGTTGGGTACGACATATCGGATACACATATATAGTTAACACGGTTAAGTAAGTATGTGTGCGATACTTGAGAGGAAATCATTACTTTTACCCCCAAAGTCTATAACTAAGAGATGAAGTCTACTATAACTAAGAGATAGAGAAACTTACCTATTGTTGTAATAACTAAGAGATGAAGTCTACTATAAGAGATAGAGAAACTTACCTATTGTTGTAATAACTGTGAGAGCAAAGTAAAAGGCTCCGGCAAATTTCCACTGTGTTCCTGCTCTGTACGGGACGTTTTTGATGATCGTAAACCTGATCTTCTCAAAGTCGTCCTCGGTGATGTTGTACTTGAGCCTGAACTCTATTTCTTTGTTGTTGAGCATTTCGCGTTTTTCCCCCTCGAACTCAGACTCCAGAGCGTCAAAGACTGCCGCTCCCACCAACAGGTACGTAAAGGTGCACACGATGAGGGAAAGCGTTCTAACATTCTGCTTCTTCATGGCTCCCACATAGTTAGTTTCAGGTTCCTCGTGGTGCCTGTGAGGGGGATCAGAGGGCTCGCTAAACCGCGCTATTTTGATGCCTCGATTGTACACTATCCACAACTACTTAATCCATGGAACTCAAACCGGAAGCACGTTCCCGCCAGTTGGGTTCACGCTCACTCCTGAGAAATGAATTGATCCAAGTCTCCCGAACAGCAAATTTGATTTTCTTTTCAGTAATCCTCTTCCACATGGTGTGTTTTTGTAAAAATACTAGTAAGTTTTGGCCGACTAATGCACTTGCTGTGGACTATATTCCCAAAATTACAACATGTTTGAAAGCATTTTAGGTGAGTCCGTATCCGATGAAATAGACGTTGACGTATGGTTAAATAATGGATCAATCTGTTTCACAATCGTTATATTAATTGCATTACATCATCGTCGTTACGAATGCCAATAATACAAAACGCCGGTTTGTGTGTCGTTATTACCGATATGGGGCTAGTGTAAATGGTAGTATTTGTCCAAGCAATGGAAATGTGCTTGTCAATATCCATTAGGAGCATGGGATTGCATGCTTGCAGGCTGCTATCGACTTGGTTTGATAAATTCTCTTGACATAAACCCACTGGTAGAAACAATTTTAAATAAAAGATAATTATCGAAAGGTAACCAAAATTGGTACTAGGTGCAGGTCAGGTTGTAGTTTCTACTGGCTAGACATCGCCAAGAAAACAAAAGAAGTTAACAGGGTTCTTGGCTGGCCTTATTAACCCGGGCACAGTGGGGTGCGCTGTGTATCAAAGCCAGGAGATACTCAGATGCTGATAACTACTCCTTACGTTACTATCATGGCATGGAGATACGCTCGAGGAGGTCGAACAAGTTCGCGCTGCTACCATTCCACAGATGAACTGTCCCCATACATTTCGTATGCTGTATGCACTGATGAGCTGAACATTAACCAGTTGATTTATATCCTTGTATTCGACGCGATTCATGCATTTACACGCACTACTATTGCACACCTCGTGCGTCGGGGATAGTAAACGTAGTGACCGCCCGGCTCACGCGTTCAAAACGGATCAATTATCCAATACAACTGGTAGTCACTTATCTTCAACCTCCTGGTGCGGTCTCTCGCTCTCTTTCTCTCGTTCTCACTACTACAACTACTGCTTCACCGTACACTGGATGTGTCCAATATGACCGTGACGTGGATGCAGACACCACGGTTATCAACGACTAAACGTGTATACCACCTTTTTCCATTCACTCTCCGACACGACATCAATATCGACATGGCACCACAGGTCACATTGTTGTCTTCGTCTTGATTCCAATATGGCAACACGTCTGTGTTTCTCAGGCCATGTTATGCATTTCTCTGCCGGTATATCCTAAAAGCATGTAGAGTTGAACACGTTACGCATCTGATGTTGCCGCCTGTGGCATGAATTGGTCGCCATAGCGCGTGCAGCACGGCAGGTGGTACGAGGATGTATAGAATCGTCTGCTGCACTCTCGACGCTAGCCGATGCGCACTAGATGTCACTTCCGTCGCTTCTGCGCATGCTGGAAAACAAAGTGATCGATTATCGGAGGCTCTGTACATGGGATCTGGGAATCAAATGAGCAGTGGGGTCACAAACACTATTAACGAACTGATAAACGTGCAAATATACAAGTCTCATTATCGCCAATGTAATTAAAACTTGAGCTAATGAGTCCGGGGACACCCTCAGTTAATAAATAAACCTCGTGATATTGTCATTTATTCAAGCCGAACCTGAGCGTATATCACAGCATTGTAAATTATGGGAACCACATGTATATTTGGTACGGGAATATTTTATCATGTACATGATTGCCGTCGGATGACAGTCATAAAAACTCATTTCCCGTGTTTACGACCATGAATGATGGTCGTGGCCAGGACTACACAGCTCCATTGAATATATTTATAATTATTAGTAAAATATTTATGACGTGAATAATAACAACGTTTTTGTATAAAGTGACGCATTGTACGCACACTAATATAATATGAATGTAATACAGTCCATGCAATTTAATGGTGAGTTCGATTCCATGGACCTACCACAATGGTCTATTCCATGGACCTACCACAATGGTCTATTCCATGGACCTACCACAATGGTCTATTCCGCGGACCCGGACTCAACTGGCAATTCCCGGCAATATGGTTAGCTCACGTGACCAAAAAATAGAATAAATAAAATAACGTTCTTAACCATAACAACATGAGCCAATTAAATTGCCGGGTCCGGGAAATAGGCCCCACCCAATTGAATGTAATAGATATTTATATTTAAAATGCATATTCCACTATACTCCAACAACTCACATTTCTGTTGAATTAATTTAAAATCTAGAGTTACTATATATTTACAGTCCACCGACTAATGTAATAAAGTCAGCTATATTCGTTCTTGCACTGTTGCACTGGCCGTTCTTTCTGATTGCCTGCTTGATTGTTTTGGCAGTTAGCTAGGATGGCTATCGGCATTGACTAGATTTCTATGTCCTCATTGGCAATGATTCACATCGCCACCTTATTAAAGCTGGCACACTAAACGCAGAGCTGCTATATTAACCAAGAATCCCAGTTGTTGGAACAGTGTCGTCTTTTCCATTCCTGATCATATCACGGCCAATCTCACGTTCGGCTCTTTCCGTGATCAGGTCGGACGACATCGAGAGTGAAGACAAACATCAGAGTCTTGTCGGCAGATTGCATCACATCCTTCGTATTAGTGCAATTACTGCTCGGTCGACGTTGCCGGTAAGGACTGCGGACACATGTCTTGTTCCGAGGCGCAAATGACTGGCAGATAATGGAAGCTAACACTGTCAAGCAGAGCTATTTCCCTATGGGTACTGGCGACTTCAGGAACCAAGATCCTGATTCCAACGTTTACTCTAACCCTGATTCGCCTACAGGCTGTCATCTAGGCTGTAAGTGGCCATGTTTAGAATTGTAGCTATAGACTTCAGTTGGAGGTTCATTTATGTTGTTTTCATGGAAAGTAGTGCATTTCAAGATGGTAGTCCTACTATAAGAAATGTTACTATATAGCATCTCGTCATTATTTGTGTATTGTATTAAAACAAGATGACTGATTTTGGTTGATAATATTCATGTATAGTTCTGAATGTAGGCTAATAGTGATTTTATGTGTGTTCTGTGTAAAAGGAAGCTATATATAATACGGTGATCTACTAGACTGGAATACATGTCACATTTTGTTATAGACTGGAATACATGTCACTTAGGGTTCATTATCTAAGCTAGTTTATATGCTATTCTTCAGCACCACGTCTCAATGCGTACATGACATCAATGTCACTGCATTAGTGGCGCAATACCATGCATGTAGTGAATTACAATACAATCAGTGTCCATATATCTATATCAGTAATACCTATCGATGAAACCTGGTACCAATTTATAAATTATTGAAAAGCAGTAATTCATGCATACCTCCAAGGTTACAATAGCTCCAGTGTGTGATCGTGTTTTATCTTCTATTTTTGTGCGGCATGAGTGTGTAGTGAGTATATTTACAGTTATAAGTGGGGTCTATTTGGACAAATCTCAACCTTACGATTTACCATTGCGGATATGTGTTTGTGTGCGCGCGCATGCGGAAATGTGTAGATGACTTTGTTTATTGTGGCATGTATATGTAGCCGTATGTATGTATGTATGTGCGTGTGTGTGTGCGTGCGTGCGTGCGTCGAGATAGATTTCTTTCATGTTGATGCAAATGTATACGTATATTTGGTTTCCGTGACTACACATGCGTGTGTAGTGAAATAACTGGTGAAGATCGCACCGTGGTGATCCAATTGTTTAGAAACACCAGACACAGCTATTGGGTTAACTTATTTATTGTCCTTCAGATCAAAGAGATCACTGTTTTTTTCTAAAGAAATCATTAAAGTGTTTTGCAAAGAAACAAAGCACTGTGTAGCACTTACTACCAGTCGCCGCTATGTCGCCCATGTAGTGCTATATCATCACGGAAGTTAGCATCATATTTAATAGTGTAATAAACGCAGATGGTTGAAACAGATATACACTGTCTATACTAAAATATAATATTTGTATATTATATATTGAAGTTCGAATAAAAAGTAAGCCTATCACTAAATGCAGGATATAGACGATATCTATAAAGACACCCGGTTAATAATATATCCGTATGTTTAATACAAGTTGTTTTCCGTCTGAGTAGATTTAGTTATTCTGTACATGACTGTAATGGTCACGGCCTATGTATATAGGTCTATCTATGATTTAGCCTAGTCAGTATGTAGAAATGTAGAATGACTGTATTATTATACTATCGATCGTATCCCATAACACCATTTATGGTTGAGCAAAAGTTGAATAAATGCGCGCTTCAATTGGTTTGACAATTGTGATTGTCAGTTTATGAATAATTCACGTGATAATAGCCGTGCATGCTAACACTGCTAAGTACACTCTTAATTCCGCGGCACGTTTTATACATTAGTTTATTACTTTCAATGCACGTATCTGGAATCAGCTCCTGTTGTATATGAGTGCAGATAAATGCACGTGTGTGTATGTGTGTGTATGGTGTGTGATAAATATGCTGACGAAATTGGTAGCCCAACATCTGTCATTGCCAGACTGGTGGGTCGTTATATTATTGTTACAATGAATATACATTATCATATATATATATATATTATGGACGAAACGTAAGGAGATAGATGGTTTTGTTGTATTTATATTTTTAAAACTATACTATTTGATATATATATCAAATAGTAGATCAGTAGCAACAAACCAATAGCATAAAGTACTAGTGATGGGAATTGGTTGGGATTTCATGATCGATTATCGGTTACTATCGGATAGACCAACCGATCAATCATCGGTTGCATAATCGGTTAGGTCTAGCATAAATAGAATTAAAGTAACTACTTATTTTTTTAATTGCAAGTCGTTTATCATCTGGTAGGACCGTTACAGTAGGCTCCTACTGGTTTTGCTGAACATTAAGCTTTGTCTATGTACTGAATAAGATCTTGAACATTAGGTAGAAACTGTTTTAATAGAATATGGTGAACCCAACTTAACAGGAACATATTAGTCGGTTATTCAGAAAGTAAAAAATAAACGAAAATCTCAATTGGAACTATTTTTAGAATATTATTCCTGATAATCGATTGTGATACCTCGTAATCGATTATCGCATCGGTTATAATCGATCATCGGAACACCACTATAAAGTACACTAAATCATTCTTCATTTATAAAGATAAATATTATTGCTCCACTGTGTTCTTTATCTGGATGACAGTGCGAATCAATGGCACTGACAATGACACATGTTATAGCGAGTAAATAACAATAGGCCTGTAGTTATTGCTAGTTATTGCATGCCATGAAAGTGAGAGCACTCGTAGTGCCCGACATACACACATTGTCCCTGTAACGCTATATTATGTATACAACAGGTGGACAGTCAGATTTAGCCAGAACAGACACAAAAGCATTGCTGGGTTTTCAAATTGCATGGTGCTTTATTGATCGCACGTGTTTGCAATGTCATTTCCATTCCAGTTTTGTGACAATTTTCATGAATTATTTATCCATAGTATAAAACTAATACAATGTAATATAAATAATATATATTTAAATGATTTCGCCAACAAATTATTTGTTCGTCTTTTAGAAAGACTACTGTTTATCCTAATTAAAAGTTGAAGTTCGTAGCAAGTAATTATATTAGTTGAGATTGTCCATGTATGTATGAGTGAACATTTTTTAAAAATAGACACTATTTGGTGACTAAAGTTTATTTAGCTATATCGGGTAAATCCGAGTAGCTAGTTCGTCAATTTAAATACATGTATGTAGCATCCCCCTTCATGAGACATATAAGTATCACAATCACTCGTATGATGCAAAGCATTTGGAACTATAATATGTTCATGGTCGCCCTCTCAAACTTACAAAGTCGTGACAACTTGTTGTCAATTATAACACTTTACTGCGAATTTAGAACTTATTTGAAACAAAAACAAACACACATGTGTATACTATTAGTTTTCATAATATAAAATATAGAAATAGTGTATATGGTTTTGATAACTATTTATGAAAAGTTACACGCAAAGTAAATCTGTCATACTAGCATTTGTGATCTACCCTTGCTGAATAAAGAAATGAACACATAGGCTTATGCTATCTCTCTTGTTTCTTTTGCGGAATATTAACTTAGTATACTAGTACGTAGAATATATATATATTTAAATTATGACACATTAGCTCAGTTATTAATCCATATGCATTACGGTTTTTTGTTGTTGTTGTTGTTGTATATAATAGCTTATAGGTACTATAGACATATAAATTGCTATTAAACTATGTTTTAATAAATCGCAACATCAATTCCTATTGTTGTCTATGGTTGCACCAGCCGCCGTAAGTGCCAACAGTATACCTATATGCTTATTACCAGCAGACAGACGGCGAACCGTGCACAAAGCCGAGCGGATTAAACAGAATCATTTCAAATTACAACATTATTTTGATCATGCTTATTATTAAATCCCATTCCATGTATGTTATCCTATTGCTATATCTAAATACATTAGTTTTCCATTTGTGGCAGATGTTTTGCAGACACAATAGTATGGTGAACTACTGCAGTAGTATTGGGGTTAATGAGATGGGATAACACAAGTTTGTATTGGGTTATGTGTTACTTATAGGTGATATTCATTAACATAACCTAAAGGTGAAAAGAAAAACGTACATGAAAAACCAAGATCGTTGGACAAGAAAACAGAACTCAAGTTGCGAATGAAAATTAAAAGTATGTCTTAGTATTTTTACAAATAAACGTAATTACAGTTTTTTCGAAACTTTGTATTAATCTATATTATATATCCATAGTTACGATGTTAATACACGTTTCTTTCAAACATCTCCAAGATTGCATATACCAAAACAATTAATTCATAAGTTCCTGCACCATATTTATAAATGATATTACTGATATTTCTGTAACTAATATTACGCGACACTGACAGTTGTGGTATTCGTTGAAATGCCCACAGGAAGTTAGCCGGGGAAGTGAAATGAGATGTAATGAGATTTTTCTGATATTTCCGGTCGAGCCAAAACGACGAATGTATACCATAGACTTTATGGTTTTATCATAAGTATACGCTGTGGAAGTTTACGAAGCAATGAACCCTGGCTGGATCTGGCGTAATTGCTTCCCGATATTCGACTCTCCTACATTCACTATGTCTTGTAGAAACTATCCTAGACTGGTGTGCGTTCAATGACACAAGCGGCTGGCAAGCGGCTTACCAAACTAGCCACTGTCTCGAGAGTCGTACATGGTAACCAGTTTAGCTAAGCGGCTTACTCATCCCTGTGCTGATTGAACGCACCCCTGTTCTCATCGATTTTCGTGAAATATGTTGGGTTTTTTATTTTTACGGAACAAAATCAGTAGAATCCTGGAGGTTTTCCAATAGTGATATTCTAGCTTTTGTTCTTCTGTCTTCATGGTTGTCATATGTATTGTCCCAATTGGCAGTGTCTTCTGGTTATTCTTAATTACAGTACTTGCGTACTCAACAACATAAGTAAAGGTCAATGGCAATGGGATGGATGTTGGCTCCTTTTTTACTTTTAATTTTTCGATATTCAATTTTGTTCTAGTTTTTTTTCTGAAGTAGACTCAATTATAAAAGTATACATTTATAAGGCACCAATGACAGATATTTAATGTATTAACACCAAATTTATCTCACGTACCGTAATTCTCCTACAACTACACGAAAATCCTTAAAACGTGCCTAAACCGGAAGTGTGCTCATAGGATACCTAAATAGACTGATAGGCTCTATTAAGACCTTTATATTGCACCTATCAAATCTGAATTACATAATCGTTCATGTACCGTAGAACACTAGCTCCTTATTCAGAAAAAAAAACTTAGACATAATATTGAATATCGAAAAAGGAAAAAGGAGTCAACTTCCCATTGCCAGGGTCTGTAGCATTTATGTACATTTAGTTTCTTTTGTCTATGTACATTTAGCTTTACAGTATATTTTAACAATGAATCATTTCCAGCCGTGTATACAGACTCCAAGCACTCTCCAAGAACCTGTAGACGCATTGGAGGAAGAATGGAGCCAGCTTCCTCAATCTGAGTTCTGGCAGAAACCTTCTCCACAAAATATCTTATTATATCTTCTTTAAAAAGAAATATATAATCATTAACATTCATTGTTCAGGATATAAATGTGCGAGTACTTTAGAACAATAATACTACAAGATAATATGTGACACCGACACGTGCCATAACTCCAAACGTTATGAGTATATAAAAACATTATGTTGACTTGGAACATTATTTCTTTCTCGATGCTTCAAAGCTTTTGACAGATCAAAGACACCGACAAGACCGCGTTACGGCTTCCTCCAACGTAATCTGCCACTCAGAAAGACATTTTTAATTAACCTAAGACGATTCCTAATTGAAATTGTTTCACAGATTCAAAAATACACGAACTATTGAAAAGGTAATGGTAATAGATTAGTTTCAAGGGAAGCGTTATCAATGACGCAGTAGCAGGTTGGTTCATTAGTCGTGAATGTTATCCATAACATTGCCATTACCCTCATATCTAAAGAACACAAACGTTCGGATTCAAGTTTATTCGTTTCGAGTAATAGTATGCAAACTATTGATCAGATATCACAAAGCAGCTTCGTTCATACGGTATAGTAATAATTACTTCCGATCCTAGTCGATATGCTATATTCGATGCAGTTGAAAATAGTTTTAAAGCATGAGTATTATTAAGGTCGTATACGGATTTTTATAAACAAGGGATAACACAGAATACTTGATGTACACTTCAATTATATGTAAAGTGCAATACTGTAAGTGCGAATTACGAAGTATACACCACTCTGTGTCTAAAGTTATGATCCAGCTTATCACCTCCTAAGTTAGACGCCGATTTAAGAAGGGATATGACTTGTGACATGGTCGGGAAACACTTTAGGAGGTGATAACTAGTTAGGACACCGTCGTGAAACGGGGACCAGTACTTGATAGTTATCAACATATTAATATTTCATATGAATAAAGGGAACGTTCAGCTATTTAATTTGTATTTGATGCATCAAATGATCTATGAAGGAATTGCAAACAAACGTTTTCGTTACCACTTTGCGTTATGTCCCCTTGCATTGATATAATGACGCAAATAAAAATACCATATTCAGGTTCTCTATCGGGGGTTGCAGTGGAATGTTGTCTACCATACAGTGGTGGAAAAGTTTTTGGAAGTATAAACATGATTTGATGTAACGTCAAGTGAATGTACTTTGCAGTTGTAGCTCAAAACAACCATACATATCTGTGATATTATGCCTTTAACTCTCAGTACACATGTTGCGTTTGTAATAAACCGAAAGTTTTGTTACCGATGTTGGTAGAGCTGATCATGACTATCAGAACACTGCCCATCAGAAGCATGGATGGCATATAATGAGACCGCTCGATATCATGGTGTCGTTCGAAAACCGTTAACCGAACGATAGGCTATTTTGGTGAGTGTATCCAGAAGACATGAAATGGCATACATCGTCTTTATTCCTAATATCCCAGCACAGTGTCTACAGTCGTGGAGAGAGTCTGACAAAGAGATTAGGAATATGGTCTGGTTATGTCGTGCGCAGAGTGCCAAGCAATTGTTCAAGATTAGTTTATCCAAAGAGGATGCAGTTATGTTCGGTCACGTGGCCAACACAGTGCCATGAAAGTAATTGAACTTACTGTTCCATATATAGTCTATACCCAGCCATGCGCACACCACCACTTGGTCCTTTGTCAGATGTTGCCTTATTGTGTCCTCTCTCTTTGGACGTCATCAACAGCAAGCTATTAAACTGCTGCGTTCTAGTACAATTGCTATTGTCCCTAGAGCTATAATGTATATAGTAGTGTTATCTTGTGATTACATTTCAAGTGAAAATCATACTATAGTATTCGTTCATACAGAAGTTAAATAGGATACACTAAGTGTTATCTTGCGAATAAATTTCAAATGAAAATTATACTATGTTATTCGTTCATACAGTTAATAGGATACACTAAGAATAGGCTTATTAAACGAATACACATTCATAGTCTATATGCATGAGTATAAAAATAATATAATATAGCATAGACTAATTGTTGTTCTGTGTATGCAAATTTAGCTTACTGAAAAATGTAACATAACATTAATTTAAGTCTAACAAGAGATATGCAGAATCTGTTTTCAAATTGTTGTTCCAGTGAAGTAATAGCACATTAGGGATTTGAATACAAGGAAAGCTTCTATCTATGTGACAGTTGCTATGGTAATATCTCGGAGACTTTAAGCACAATTCCCATGAAAATGCGGCACTAGTGAAATATTGCGTTGATTTATGAATGTATATGACGGCGACTGTCAAGGCTGACATCAACTACCAGAATCAGTGCCGAGCTCAGAATAGATGTCTGCGGTAGAATGACATCAGGAAAGGTCAATATCTACAAATGGCTGCATGTCAGAAAAAAACGTTCAAGTTAGTGTATGTTAATGGAAATCATGCGTCACATCACTGCTGGTCAGTCATGGTACCGGTTTTCGAACGACCACAATTAATTTACAAATTATTTTTTTACGGATTTACCGTAAAACTTATTATGGTTTAGCAGGTAGGACATTATTAGTGCAAACAAACTCTACCTATATCGGTAACACTGCAACAAAAGTTTCCGCAATTTTCAAACTAAATGTGTGCATGCAGTGAGTAAAACGCTATTAGAAAATACAACAGACTGTAATTCACGAATAACACATCTACAATTACGTATCGTGGTCTATACTTGTAATTATTCTCATGTGTTTTGACAAATTGTACACTCTCTAGAACAGTATATGCCTAGCAGTAGGTTACCGCGTACACATCCAAAACAGATTGTACTGTGACTTATTAAAATATATTCAGAAATGCATACATCATGTGCCTTACACAAGTTGTAACTTTCGTAAACAGGTTTTCGCATAGACGTATTTTTCTATCTAATTTAAAACTCCTGGTGCCAGTGTGTGAATTCTACCAGTCCTGAAAACATGTTTTCCGTTTACTTTCTTTTCGCTTCTGACGGACGCACATATACGTCCGTATCATTTATCTCACATAAATCACAACGACAGCTGATAGGAATATAGTATTTGATGGATTGCGTCGCCAGCTTGGTGTTTGTATCATTGGTCCAGCTTCTTTTCCCCACATTTCTCGTTGGCCAAATCTTGCTCGTACCTATGTGAACATCCGTGAGTTACGCAGTAAAATTACTCAACAAAATTAATTTTAAGGGCCGGAATATAAAAAAAAAAATCAGTTCCCTTATATTTCGCTCTAGAGTGATTTGAGTGATGGAAACGTGTAAAAGTTGTATATTATGAGTGCATCTGTATCATGAAACTTGGTTTGTATTAGTTGATAACTGCTCTACTGCTCTCCACTGTGTACGCATGCACAGTACAGGTATGTTTAAGGAATGACGTTTGAGTCTTTATCTTTCATGTCACCATGTTAACTATCATGGCAGTCATTAATTAAATGACAGTCGTGGAAAACTAACATTTGACACTGAAAATTATATTTAATCTGGCTACGACCTATGCGTTCAATGAACGGCAAGTCGAGTTAGAACATTGGCTCTATTGACAACAGAACTAGTCCAAAGATGTTGTTTTGTTTAAATAAATGTATAAATAGTTTAGGGATAAACTACTAGTACCTCCCAAATTTCGGAACAAGGTTTCTGGAATCTGGTGCCGTTGTTCTTCCAGTGCGTCTTCAAGTTTTTGAATGGTATCTAGAACCTGTTCTGTAGATGTTTAGAATAATAGAAAGCTAATGTCCAAAATGCCAACATGCCCTTTATTAATGTTGTTGAGTATATATTGCCGTTGGTTGCTGTTAATGTGCTATAGGCCTATCATAACATGTGTTTTCAGCTATATAACGTATTTTATCTGAATCATCATGTCCGGCGTTTCCCGTCCTTCTGACATTCCGTCACCGGAAGTCGTGGTGTTGATTCGTTAGTGGCACTCGTACATGTATGTATTGCCAAGTGAGCTACGTACATGCACGTGACTATATCCGGGTACTCCGCAGTCGTATAACTGTTTCCCACGGACCACTCTCCGACTGGTCGTAAATTCCACTTAACGGTCGTAAATACTGATTTGTTATTTTCTGGCTTCGACGTCTTGGTAGTAAAATCATCAAAGGAACTGCTGATCGAATGTCTTCTTCCCATTATATATTGTCACCGGATAATGCTACAATATAACACGTACGCAGTCATGAGCTGCACATTTACGAAAGTATTGAATTAAATCATACATAGGTATAGAGCAAGAGATGGAGCGAGAGAAAGAGAGAGAGAGAGAGAGAGAGAGAGAGAGAGAGAGAGAGAGGGGGAGGAGAGAGAGAAGGCGGTATGGAGGGGTAGAGGATATGAGCTAGTGAGCTATACGCCTTTTTTTAAATAAATATTGAGCTTGAGGGTTAGGCATTAGGTAATGTACACTTTTATTAAATTCACTGACGAAACCTAGTAAATGGAGAAAGGCCTTTGAATGTGTTCTAGACATATGCATATATGCACCCTTAGATGAACTGGAAAGGTGCAATGCAGCGAGATAATAGTTGCAGGAAGGAATTAATCTAATGTTATATTATTGGTCTCACCAGCTGCGGGTTTCCGGAGTACGTACGTTTGCGCTCAGTGCACTGAAAATGAGCAGGGGGGAATTATTAAATCAGTGCGCGCACTGGTGTACACCACGGAGTAGCCAGATGGAAATAGATATTGACCTGCAGCCTATATAAGATTAATTACTGAAGTCAATGTCTCTTCATTTGACGCCATTTTTATTCGGACCATCACGAAAGCCCGTCTGTAAGGGGGACGTTTTAACGACAAGGTCTTCACCTCATTAACCTGTAGCACGTGCAAATTGGAGTGGCACTCAGTCGTCCAGAAGTATATCGATACTCGGGGTTTCATCCTGTTAGCACCCTTGGACATTAAGTTTGTATAGCTCATAGCTTCATAGCTCCGTGGACATTATAGCCCATGTCTTAATAGCACCATGAACATAGTCTGTAGCTCATTGCACAATGAACGGAGTCTGTATAGCTCATAGCACAATGAACGTAGTCTGATGCTCATAGAACCATGAGCGTTGTCGGTAGCTCATAGAACCATGAGCGTTGTCGGTAGCTCATAGCACAATGAACGTAGTCTGTAGCTCATAGCACCATGTATATCACCCTGGGCAGTAAGTCTATGTACAGCTTATATCGCGTAGCATTAAATGACACCGTCAAATAGTACCGTGGCTATATAGCGCATATCCTCATAGCACCGTGGACATGTATTCACTAATTGTCAATAGCTCATAATTATTCTCATGATCCGACCACGTGCAGGGACATTAGTCTATAAAGGCCTTTCTTACACTACCGGGGAGATATCACCCATGCCATAACTGTTCAGTGTGTGTGTGTGTGTGTGTGTCTGTGTGTGTGTGTGTGTGTGTGTGTGTATGTGTGTGTGTGTGTGTGTGTGTGTGTGTGTGTGTGTGTGTGTGTGTG
>JAVCKZ010050070.1:0-18068 GCA_034780755.1 Lepetodrilus elevatus
AGAATAATATTATTATTATTATTATTTTTATTTTTATTTTTATTTTTATTATAATTATTATTATTATTATTATTATTTTTAATTTTTTAATTTTTTAATTTTTTAATTTTATTTTATTATTACTATTATTGTATTATTATTATTATTATTATAATAAAATATAGACACATGACCAAACTATGGAAACTGTGTGATCATATCAGGTATAATTCATGTGAGAGAAATGTAAGTCAGCTAGATGAAACAGATATTTCATCTTGGATTTCTTGACAAGGTCGTAAATAGATCTAAAATATTTCATGTTCATCCGGGACAAGAATTATGATTATATTTATACTAGCCGTGTAAACCATCAGTTGCATACATACATACATAGATACATACATGTATGCTAGCGACAATAATAAACTATACACGATATTTCTATTCCACACAAAAATGGCTATACATACACATGTACAACTATACCAAATTACATTTTAATTATGTAGTTATTTGGCATACGCAAACTCCAATAATAAGAAAACACCCACGAATAATCTAAAGAGGACTGAAGACGTTATATGTAGCTGAATTGGTAACACCACGTCTGCAGAATATACGTCATTGGGCGAAGCTCTATTGAAGTTAACAGTATATTGAACGGAACTCCGTGGACAAAATATCAAAGGTACATGCAAAACACGCTGAAGCCATTGTGTAAAATTGAGGTATTTGTGTCCCATAGATATCTGATGCTTTCCTTCCCGGAAAATATGTATTTATAGTGAGAGAATGATAACGATGGTTTTGGATCGTATTTAATAAACCTGACTCGTTAATGACGTCAGACGCTTCGATTTATATATTGAACGTTGACTTTAGAACAAGGTTAGCGTTATTGTTGATGACGTTTCGTGGCATTTTTATTTCGATTTTTGTTGTCGTAGAGACATACCCGGTGTGTGTCTTTATTACAGGCTGTTCTTATAGACCCTTAAAATATATAAAAAGAAGAATCTGATGAAAGAGTGGGAGTAGTGTGTGAAAACGTTGAATTAGCCTAACAACTTGTTCATGCCGCTTCCGCGATGAGTGATCAGAAACAATTTGTCTATTCATTGCAAATGTCTAATGTGTTGTCTCCTCCGTAACGCAGTTATATCTGCATATATTATCTGATCAATTATTGCGATGCTCACAATATAATTATTTATTTATTCTTTATATTTTAGTGGTTAAAATAACAAAGCCTTCGGCGATCGATGATTTTACGTGGACTTTCGGTATTTCAAATTCCGTAATATGAGTTCGCTACAGCCCTGCGCCTGTAATAGTATTAAATGAACAAAAACTGGTAAAAAGTAAAAGGTAAAAAGGACCACTGCCGATCTTGGGATTCGAACCCGAGTTGCTGGATTGCGAGCCAAACACTCTACCGAATTGAGCCAAACAGGTAACACCGCTGGCCGAGACCAGTAGGAGCATCCCATTTCACGCCTGGCTACTAATACAATTAATTAAGAACCAGATAGAGTGATCTTGTAAAATATATTGGAGTTTCCGAAAAGTCAAGTTGCGCACGAGTTACTTTCCTTGAATAACTTCTTTTTTTTCTTTTTTTTCTAGTTTACAAAAATAACGTCTTGTTTTTATCCAACAATAATTAGCCAACGTTGATATTCTAAAAACTATGTTTAAAATCCGTTGATTTACACATTTACTAGACGGTAAGGGAGATAATTAAATCGAAAATGTTCAGTGGAGTTAACAACACTTTTTGGAAAGTCCTTATATAACTGCTGGTCCTTAACTTATTTTGTTTAGTATAGTCTACTTGGACACACTGCGTTTGTGGTTCACAGTGTAATCAGATTTATATCCTCATCGTGCGTCACACCAGTACCCGGATCGGAATGATTTAATTGTCTAAATCCTTGTAAAGTACATGGTGTCAGTTTACAAGACGGGAACTGACCAATCATAGAATCTATTCTTAGACATAAAATGAGATCTAAAATAGTAGAATCCTGACTGTTTTATATACACAT
Organism: Lepetodrilus elevatus; assembly: GCA_034780755.1. Taxonomy (NCBI): domain Eukaryota; kingdom Metazoa; phylum Mollusca; class Gastropoda; order Lepetellida; family Lepetodrilidae; genus Lepetodrilus; species Lepetodrilus elevatus. Next base: position 2,031 of record JAVCKZ010050070.1, read on the forward strand.
TTCTACACGCTTCAGTACATTAGAATCAGTAAAAAATATGATAAATTATTTTACGATATATTATTTAAGGTAGCCTTAATAATCAATAATAATAATAATAATAATTTAAAAAATAACAACAATAATAATAATAATAATAATAATAATAATAAAATAATAATAATAATAATAATAATAATAGTAGTAGTAGTAGTAGTAGTAGTAGTAATAATAATAATAATAATAATAATAGTAATAATAATAGTAGTTGTGATAAAAGTAATAATAACAATAATAGCAATAATAATAATAAAAATATTAATAATAATAATAATAATAATAATAATAGTAGTAGTAATAATAATAATAATAATAATAATAGTAGTAGTAATAATAATAATAATAATAATAATAATTAATAATAATAATAATAATAATAATAATAATAATAATAATAATAATAATAATACAACCATCATTGCTAGAGCAAATGGTATATACTGAGTGTTACCTTTTAAAGATAAACGTAACTATTCAACACATTTATGTTTGATAACATAAAGTTATAAACCGATACCTTTGATTAAAAACGAACTCGCATCAATCATTTTCAGTAAGAACTTTGGTCTAAAAATAACAAGCATGAAAGGTATTAATTAAATAAATGCGGATAAGAATTTGACAGCGTTCTTTTATAACCGTTATTCGCTGTTTTCTAAGAAAGACCCCCGTTTTGCCTCTGTCGAATAAATCACATGACCAATGACGTCAATCGGTCGTATTTGGATCTCGTACCGCTTATGTGATTGCGACGCCACTAATTTTTTTTTTCCTGGTCGAAAATATATAATTTTCTCGCCGAAATAATGTTTGATTGCTTTACTTTAGATTCTGTGCGTACCCACACGTTCGGCCTTGCACCAGCTATGACGTCATCGGGCTGGGTAAATTAGTCAGTTCTTTGATATTCGACTCGGCAGGAGCCATAGGAGCCATACCTAGCCTACTATTGTTCTCTGATAGGCTGTCAACGATAATTTAGACGTGAACAGCTCACTCACCAACGTAGTTAAATTTAGATGAAACGGAATAGTCTACCATGTCGAATAACAAGCTGGGACCGTGTTCAACACGTTAACCCTCTCCCTGCTGGCGGCAACCGGAGATGCCCTAAAGAGCAGTAGGACTACGCGTACGTGCCCAATCCAGCAGGGAGAGAGTTCATGGGGTTACTACGGTTATATCTCGTGTGTAGGCTACACATGGACACACTACGTACGTTCGTCATATCCTATGCAGTGCTTGTATCCTAGTATAACATGCGTATCTCGTGTGTAATAAATTGCGGTGAACACCGTAACTCTGACGACGTCGTATCGTTAACTTCCGGTTATGACACGAAACCGCGGCGTAATATAATTAGTTTCAACGGTGTGAATGTCCGATTTGTGCAATAAATATAATCCCAATTAGACAATTTACGTCGGGGTGGTGCTATTATGAATATTTATATATGTTGGCTTGGGCATTCAACTACTGCTATTACTACTACTACTACTACTACTACTACTACTACTACTACTACTACTACTACTACTACTACTACTACTACGGTTACTACTACTACTACTACTACTACTACGGTTACTCCTACTACTTCTACTACTACTACTACTACTCCGCATACTACTACTACTATAGTGCTGCTGCTGTTGCTGCTACTGCTGCTACTACTACTACTACTAGTTACTACTACTACTGTTATGACTTCTAATCCCACTACTATAACACCTTCTACTACGATAACATAAAGTATGGTGATATATCGTAATTAATCATCCCTGCTATTCTTAAAACACCATATGTCATGAACTTTATGTTTTAAAAATAGTAAAATAACACCAAACACAAATTAATATTATCTTTTCATGTTTCCCCAACACGTCTCTCTCTTTATCCAACTTTTTTCTTCTTCGTGCCATTGTATAACTCTATACAACTCATCAATCAACGGCCACATAACATGAAATAATTCATGGTGTGACAATGACATTTCGCCATCAACATTTGAACCGTTGCAAGGTTTTGGTAATCTAGAAGCATTGGAAATTCAAGCACCAATGGCCTAGTCTAAATTCCACCAGAGCGACAGATATAGATACACGCGCCCATCCCGTATGAAATCTATCCTCGATAGTAGTGATCCACACGATCTGGCTCTGATACCACGAGCGATAGTGTTTCATAACACGTATAAGGTTAGAAATCATAACACACATCGCTATTGTAGATTCCGCGGCGTCTTAAAGTTTCGACAGTCTCTACTTTGTAAGACAATGCATCAAATATGCATACGGTCGTGAAGTATCCTTGGTCCCTAGGGAGTATTAGACTTCAGTTTTACGACGAATAAGACAGGCAAAAGATCCGCATCTTTAGCAGAAATCTACCGCCAATGTTGAAGGATGAACGATATCCAAACGCACTGTCACTATTTCTTGCCGCTTATTATGAATTTAAAAAGGTCGTGATAATATATTAATGCAAATATATACAGACGCCGCTAAGGAAGGTCTCTCTCTATTGGTAACCGGAGCCATAAGTCGCATTTCATATCTGAAATATATGACATGTTGGTATTTGAATAAATCGTCTTAACATTTACGTCAGCAATAGTCGATTAAAGAATGTAGGTTAGATTTATCTGCACATGCATACGGAAGTCTAGGCATATCTTGCTTACGAAAATGATATTAATCATACCGAGAAAGTGATTAAAATTCCTACTAAGTGTTTGGTAGTCCGACCAGATTGAAAGACAACACGTTGCTTACAAACACACACACAAGCACACACACATACACATGTATACACACACACACCACACACACACATACACACACACAAGCACACATACATACATACACACATCACACATATAAGCACACACACATACACACATGTACACACACACACACACACACACACACACACACACACACACACACACACACACACACAAGGGGTAGACATAACGCCTTCCCGCAGGCCAAAGACACTTAAAACCATTGTCGGGCATACAAACTTAATTTCTGGCGTACCCTTCTGGCCCTCTTGATTTTCAATAGTCCGTTCTGTTTTTCTATTTAAAAATGCTAAATCACACATTTACACACACAGTTGTGGTATACCTACCTACTATATTTCTGTTATGATTATTACGAAGGAAGGTTCCCTTTAGAAGAATCAGATTGACCGCCTTGAAAAGGTTGAGTATTAAAAAAAGTTATATTCCAATTTAAAATTTTCATTACAATTAAGGGCACTTAGATGTTTAGTAGGGTACTCTACGTTCCAGAATAGAGTGACCTCCTGACAGTCTGGAAATGTACACTTATTTCTACTTACACACATGTATGTTCTTCGTTTTGTCGTTCTCTATTGTTATTTACCATGGACTATCAAATCATATAGCTCCATCTGATAGGAGTACTAAAAGAGATCACAAACGATTTATATAGACTATTTAAAAAATTAATGAAACTATATTTTAATGCTTAGAATTCTATTTTCCTTTATACTTACTATTTCCAGATATCGTGCTCTTCAGGATCAAACATTCTTTTTATTAATTATTCAATATCGATTATCTTATACTGTATGTACTCAATGGTCGCATAAACAGAAGGGTATACCGTAGGGTATTACAAAGCTATGTACTTTTAACGTTATTACGAACAATGTCATAGTCAATTTATTATATTATATTTGAGTTCATGTAATATTACTACTTCAGTGTTATATAACTTATAACTCTACCCGGCATATATATGTAAACCGCAATTGGCCAAGAAGGAAACAAATATAATGTGGGTATAGAATAATGCCATATTTCGAGGGGTTAGAGCCAGAACAACTTATCTCCACTTTACCAATTTCTAGGGTAAATCGCATTTGAAACTTTGTGAAGCAACTTAATTATAGAAACACTCACTTTTATTTTATTGAATATCTTCAAAAGTATGTATCTGATTGACATAAATATGTTGTTGTCAAGGGTTTGCAAATGGGTGATGCTCAATATGCCTAAAACTCATTTTCACAGTAATTGGGAGATAATATGTCCTGGCTCTAACACCTCGAAATGTTGTCTTAGCAACTGTCTATTGTATTAGGAACATTTGATAGCATTGGAATGTGCTTATACATTTCATACATGCTTTATACATACGAAAATAATGCTATTTGAATGATAACCTGAAAGAGAAATCCACGCACACTTTCCAAAATACATATTCTTCATTTGAATCACGTTAAGAGGTTTTAGATAGCATCTTTAGCACAAGTATGCTCGACAATACATTTTCATTCAACAATTCATACATTTCATACTAAAACCACCAACAGAAATCTACAAGACAAAACAAAGCAAAACTAAACAACAGAAATAAAACAAAAACTCAAAACATAAAAATAAAACAAAACGTTTAGTTTTTTTAAATGAAAAAAAGAAAGAAAGCTGACATCCAGGATGTACAGTCAGGAACATAACAATATTCATGATGTACAGAAATACCTGAGCCGTTAACATGTATACAGACACAATATTGTGCATCCACACGTTATGTTTTATGTTCATTAAGCTGTGATCATCATTAACCGTTCGCCTGTCTACGTGCCGCCTATCTTGATTCCAATTACTATAAGCTGAGAACGATATCATACTTGCACTCAGGTCCAAAAGAGAAGTCTCCACACTCCGGGGATTAATTATGAGCACCTTATTTAGAAGAACAGCTTCAATATTTTATTCATTCCATGTCGAATTGTGCGTGTATCAGCGCCTAATTATGTTCTGCGCCGACGGGGAAGAAAGTTGCTCACGTGCCGCTTACGATGTGTTGTCGATGCCAAGTCTACCCGCAACTTGGGAGTGTTGGAAGAACTTGGGGGCACTTTCTCCTGTGGGGATTTCTAACGCTGGACATTATTTAATCATTGCGGGTTTATCTCGGAATACGCTTCGGAAAGTTATGTGTTTCCATCTCTACCCCGTCTATATATCTGTCTGTCTCTGTGTATGGCTGTCTGTCTGCTGTCTGTCTCTGTCTCTCTGTCTCTGTCTCTGTCTCTCTCTCGCTCTCTCTCTCTCTCTCTCTCTCTCCCCCTCTCTCTCTCTCTCTCTCTCATCCAATCTCTCTTTCTATCCTTCCTTCCTCTGGCGCTCTCTTACTCGAGTCGGAACGAAATAATTTATTCGCGTGCAATTTCTCCAGGTATGTTAGGTATAGTCACGGATGATAGCTCGTGATCCCTCTTCAACATAAAACTTTCATATTGATTTCAGTACTTTAGGGTGATGTTAAACACGACTGAGAAACACACCGTGAAAGAGTTCGTGTTAAAAGTATATCTTATGAACATGTAGATGGTACAGAATGCGGTCAAATCCGTTTGCATGCAGCCAGTTCTCAGAATCCTACACTTTAGGAAATGCCTACATTCTATTACTAAAATGAACGTGAATGCATAACAATCAAAGTGAACATTTCTAGGGAAAATAATGTATTCTCATAATTGGAATTTCTTATGCAATAAATAAACACATTCCAAACTGCCTCAAGCTTGTAATGTCAATAATATATTGCAACCGTCCACCAAAATCGAAACAAGTTTCCGCGAAGTGATAGAAAGTACGTTGAAGTAAAATGTACTTTCATCGAGAGGGATGCTTCTGTACAGTTGTCTGACTTTGTGTACCTTCTACTAAGTTTGCTGATATGTTGATGGATTTCAGCTAGTTATAATTAATATATTATCTACTATTGTTAATATTGCTGTTGCCTAGATAGGTATTTACTGCTGCTGCTTCGCTGCATCAACTTTCTTCTTTTAACTATACTGCTTCTTCTACTCTTCATTCTCGATTTCCTCTTCTCATTCTTCATCTTATGTTTCATATTCGGCTTTCTCTTTCTGCTTCTTCTTCTCTTTCTGCTAGATCTTCTCTTTCTTCTTCTTCTTCTTGTTTTGTTGTTGTTGTTCTTCTTCTTGTTTCTTTTGTTGTAGTTGTTGTTGTTGTTCTTCTTCTTCTTCAAGTGTTCTTCTGTTATTGCTGCTGCGGCTGCTACTGCTACTGCTACTACTACTACTACTACTACTACTACTACTACTACTACTACTACTACTACTACTACCGTTGCTAGTAAGCTAGTAATGTACTACTACTACTACTATTACTACTGCTGCTTCTACTACTACTACTACTACTACTGCTGCTTCTACTACTACTACTACTACTACTACTACTACTACTACTACTACTACTACTACTACCGTTGCTAGTAAGCTAGTTGCTAGTAAGCTAGTAATCTACTACTACTACTACTAATACTACTGCTGTTTCTACTACTACTACAACTATTACTACTGTAGACATTTACTTAGTTTCACCTTATACATTCAAACAACGAACGCATAGAAAACCATCTCTGAAAAATATTTTAAACACTGACGGCGATGACTATTTTCCCAACGCGCGTGGCTTCTATTCGGATACCTCTGTCAATATTAAAGGTTATTCCTAATTTTCTTCTCATGTGAAGCGACAAGCGCCCATGTAGGAAGCAGGCTTATCTAAGCACCACTACACTTCGCTCCAATCTGCCTCTCTTCTGGCTATGCCATTAATAGTCGTCGACAAGCAGTACAGGAAAGCAACAGCTACGAGATCGCAGAAAAAGTACTTTATGAACCCGAGCAGTCGTGTCGAATAGAGTCGTCAATTAGACGCGAGTAAATCTTGCAGATGATATTCTCCTTACGACCAGCATTTGTCTACAACCCTGTACGCGCTCCGCCCGGAGGCTTCACGGATCAACTCCGTGACAGGTGGAATGGAGAGCTTATTAAGAAATATAATTTAACAAGTGCAGAAGATGAAAACAGGAGACGATTAAGTTACGGAGGAGCTGTACACTGAGTGTCTACGCAGACCGTAAGTTCTGAACCCGCTGCGCAAATTTATCACCCGTAACTTTGAGTTTTTCCACAAGAAAAAGCATCATGGGATATTATATTGTGTCAATGTGTGCATAGTAAATCAGTCGTCTGGAAAGTCGTTTTTCTTCCGAGTTGTCGTCTGTAGAGGTCCCAGAGCGGATACTCTTCGAATATTATAATAGGAGTGCAAGTCATTATTATCGATGTCCTACACGTTGTATCCAACACAGGTTTTGTCCAACTTCTTTCGGGCGTGGTTTTTCTTTTCTGCATTATATAGTAGCCTACTAGAAAGATTGTTCCAGCCGAGTTCTTAATTTTCCCACAATTCCCCCTGATGAAGTTGCCAGCCTCCACAGTTAGCCCCTGCGCAGTCGCAGTAGGACTACTGTTGGCTAGTAATTAGCAGTGTCGATAGCGTATTAAGAAGACTTTTCTTTTCCTTTGAGTAGAAATCCAGTTTTCAAAGTTTTCAGTCCCGTGGGAAAGAAATATCTATAGAGTTTATGTACTTTTGAAATGCGACGACAACTTCAGATAGAGTATCTGCAATTTGTTTACGATCGCGAACGAATAGCCATATTATCATATATATAGCATATGATATGTGGTTTGTTTTACCTTTTACCGAATCTATACAGTTATTCAAATTCAACGACCCCTCCTATGAAACTGAAGAACAGACGTGCTGAAGGAACATAATGACAAATTATTCCACATCACGACATCGTATAATCATTTCACGCAAATAGATTTATACGGACTTCTCGGTACTGGCAGTGGACATTATGGTTGTGATAAATCTACGATCTCCTAAATACATTACGGTCATTGCAATATGAATACAATCTCCAACCCCGCCACCCTCGGATCTCGGTCGACCCTCCCGGAGGGGGTATACGCAGTTCGTTTCTCCTCCCTCGGGAACCGGAAGTTCCATGATAAATCGGAATTACTTCGTTCCTTATTGGTCATCTGTCTTGGTCAAGACTCGCACTTTGACCAGTCCGGTCAAAGAGATGGCATCAAATCAGTGGATGATGACCTGTCGCCGTATGTCCAGCGAGTGGACGTTCTAGTAATGTCCACGTCAGTGTACTTAACAGCATGACCACTGCTTCTTGTTATTGTGTTCCTGAGTTCCACGACGTTTTCATGAAAAAACATGTACAAATTAAAGTGATCTTTGCAATTTAATAATAGTATGTATATGTAAATAAATCTGTGATACTTAGATACAATTTCTCATATTTTGTTATTATCAATAACCCTTTCTTTCTCTCTCTCTTCTCTCCCACTCTCAACCATCTCTCTCACACTCTTTCTCTCTCTCATCTCTCTCTCCCACTCATTCTTTCTCGCTCTGTCTTTCCAGATCTGCATGTCTCACTGTGCATTTTCTTTATTTAATTCATTTACTATCTCCTTTCCCTTCTTCCTTTCTCACCTCCCTCCTACTCCTCCTTCTCTCTCTCTCTCTCTCTCTCTCTCTCCTCCCATTTCTATCTGTTACTCTGTGTTACTCTCTCTCTCTCTCTCTCTCTCTCTCTCTCTCTCGTTTTAATATTTCAGTTTGCAATAATATATATTAGTGTCCAGCTTTTTACGCCACTCTTGTCCGAATAAGTTCCCCTAACAATTAATATAAGTGCAGTGTGTTTGCTTTTAAATTGAGACTTCATCACTATCTGCTTAAAAGTAATAATTATTACGTTGAACGGTATTCTCATGCCTCAGATTGTGTCACTATGTCACAAGTATGAACCGCAATATTACAGTTGTATTATATTTCTAGATACTTGTAATTCTTCGACAACGGTTTCAACAATTTCACGGCTAAGTAACCAGCATTATCGTGGCCCTCCCACTTAAACTGTCTGTTAACCCACCGCTTTTTGCTTTTTGTGTTGCAAATATTAAACCAGGCATTTCTAAAGAGCGCATTCAAAGCCAACCTGCTTACGTATTACGGTTAAAGCCAGCGTTTCCACACATCTTTTTCCCCCCTTTCAACAGGTGTGGGTCTTGTACGAAATCATAATTTTGAAAGAGAAAAGAAATGACAATTTAAACTGAAACACAGGCGGCAATGTGCTGTAGAATGTAATTACAATATACCCCAAGCTAGAATATGTCTGTCGGAGGTTTTGTTCGTGGATGTAACGATTTATAGAGCGCGGAGCTCTAAATGTCCCATGACTGTGGTAGAGAGCCACGTGGTTCAGTGGAAATATGGAAATGATAGATGAAAATCGGGGACCGGTTCAAATGAAAATATGTCATTTTACTTCATCAGTATTTGCTACACTTTAATGTGGGAAAATCTATTTATTTAGAATTCTTTACGGAGACAATAGACACTAATCTTGAGAATGATCGGATTATAATTATGGATGGGCATTTATAAGTTATATAGAAATGCAATGATAACTTTTGAGATGATCCCCGTTAACATATGGATGTAGGTGTACTGCAAGGGGATTCTTTGAGCCCATCTGATTTCTGTTGGAACAATACCTCACACGTGTAATGAAATAATCGTGGGTAAACACGAATCTTTTGTAGTTGCGAATGATGCAACACAATACGAGTTTCGAGTCGCTATAATCAACAGAAGGCGGGCACGATCATGCACATATTGCGTACAGTTCTGGAATTTGAATTTTAACGTATTATCTAGCTGCTGTTTCTCATCAAATCCGGTACATGTTTTAAATTGAATTTTGCAACTTCACTCCAGTTGTAAGGTTTCTTGATATGCGCAAAACAACATGTATAGCAAAGGGCGCTTATGTTGGTTTACACCGTTTTGTTTAGGCTGGTGTATTATATTCTAAACACATTTTTATTCTTTATTCAATTTTGTTGTCACTGTGTTAACGTACAATGTTATACCCATATTCACATAAACCTATTATAACTATAACTTGCTTTTGTCATGATTTCAACATACCGATATTTTCTGACGTTTAAATCCTATGTATTAGTAATCTAAATAAGGTTATGCTACTTACATTTGCTATATGGAATTGTTTCTCGAAATGGCTTGATTTGTCAATTGACATTCCAAGAGAACATTAACAAAATGCATTATGTTAATTTCTCTTTAAAATAGATTCTACGTGCAGGCACATGTATGTATTATTTATTTACATGTAGGATTTATTTACCTGTAAATATATTTTTAATAATACTCAAAATAACAAAATATATTGAATTGTATACTCAAAAGGATTGCTTGTCTAGCACTGTCTAAATTATTTATTTAGAAAACAGATACCTGCTATGTTGAAGCTGTAGCTCTGAAGAAATACATGATTGATAAGTTGAGGTTGGTAATAACATACAAGCAGTATTTTAGAATGGATTTCCATTAATACTTCACTACCAGGTACATCTCTCTATTATATTTATTTAAAGTTTTAGGTGTCAGTTTCACTGCTGTCAATGTTAACAGCAGCAAAGATTCACCCTCCAGGGTTATTGGTAAACACTAAATCACTTCCTTGTCACATTGCAAAAAAATACGCCACATGGGCAAACAATAAGCAGTATGCGTCACATTGAAACAGATGTGACAATCTGAAATAATTGAACATACGCAAGTAAGTATAATCTGAAAGAATTTAATATAATAGAATACATTCTAATCAATACTGAAATCTTAAAGTCTGTTTTGAACTTTTGTTAAACTTGTGTTTCATATGAATTCATATATAGTAACCTTTTATATTATGAAAGCACGTATGATATATTCTATATATTTCCCGAACATGGAGTTTCAAGTATATAGCAGGAATCTATAATTAAAAAGACCTCCTCACCTACAAATGACATTATTGCTTACGTTATTAATACTATATCCTACAACCATTCTCATATTTTACCAATGTTCAGAATCCTTTAAATACAATTGCACGTGATTGCATTCCTGAATCCCTGCATTCCTGTTTTCTTGATGCATAAAGACATTTAAGAGTATATAACTACAGTCGCACATTGAGATATTAATTTCGTTTACGTTGTATGAAACAGCTTGTATCAGTATCCTTATAAACATGCGGTTTTAGTTTTACTCTAACAATAAAAAAAAGTCTCCAGCTTCATCGAGGGGGACCCATCCCGGCGAATGTGGCACTGATTCCAGCACAATATAAAACATCCACGACTTTTCACAAAAAGAGTATTCTTATTGATCATCTCCCCATGGGGTAGGTAAAAAAATACGACTGACTTCCGCCTTCCCTTTCGACTCCCGAAACGAAATATGAGTCCAAAGAATGATTACAATAACAAGGACTGCATAATGGAAACAAGACGTTGTTTAGATACGACTTCGGCTAGGAACAATTGTTTTGAGTCCGAATCGTATCGTGTATTTTATTAACACTGATCGCGAGCTCCTATGGATGCAGGCAAGTAATTGCTGAACACATCCAAGTTTTTTCCCTGGGCTGTTTTTTTCTTTCTCAATGTAACGTAAAGATATTATAGATGTTACGGAGATGTAATGTAGTGTCTGGTTGTCAGATATACTCACAACTGTATGTGAACAAGTGTATGTGAGCAAGTGTATGTGAACAAGTGTATGTGAGCAAGTGTATGTGAGCAAGTGTATGTGAACAAGTGTATGTGAACAAGTGTATGTGAGCAAGTGTATGTGAACAAGTGTATGAACAAGTGTATGTGAGCAAGTGTATGTGAGCAAGTGTATGTGAACAAGTGTATGTGAACAAGTGTACGTGAACAAGATATGTAAACACATCCTATCAGATACTGTATATATGCATAGCTAAAGGACTTACATAACTGTTTTCACTGTATAGTGTGTAGGCCTATATAACTAAATTAGTACGAGTAAAGTTTAGATCCATGTACACATGCGACACCAATTAAATGAGACATATCATACCTTTCAATTCAATATAACGACATTCAGAGTGTTGTCAATGGTAGATTATGGAGTTGGAGTTAAGAAGAAGAAAACTAGGCAGAAGAAGAATATAAATAGGAAGGAGGATACTATTAATAGGAAGAAGAACAGGAATGTGTAGAATAATATGAAAAAGAATACTAGCAAGGAGAAGAATAAAACGATGAGGAGGAGCAGGAGGAAGAAAGGAAGAGGAGGAGTAGAAGGACATCTCAAGGACATGTCAATTGGTGATCGTCCTTTTGAAGTGGACCCGGAAGACTCATTTGAACGTCCACAATGGGACAACAAGAGAGCACGTGAAGAGGGATTAATCGTCGGCCAATGCGTTTATGTGAACTGCACTCTCTTTCAGCATACAATGGAACAAATAGCTACACGAGTTTCCAAACGGATAAACGTTAAATGACGGGGAGTCGCAGCGACTGTCGGCGCGTAAGAGGATCTTGCCGTCAAAGACAGTCACCGTTCCGTCCATTAAATGGGCACAAAATCCTCTCTAATGACTTGTCTCCCCTTGGGAGCTCTCTTGCCTGAGAGCGCATAAACTGAGCTTCAGATTTGAAGGACTACAGGATGAAATCGGGTTTTCTGTATGCATATTATGACAACTAAACACGCACTATTTAGTCAGGCGGATGGAGTTACTTAGCTAGCTGTGATGAGTCTGTTTGGAAATTTGGCGTAATCTCCATAAGAACGCGAACATGAAATCAGCTTCGAGTTTGGAAGCTTTATCCCTTTAATACATGGTAGTAAAACCGCCGCTGATGTTGGGAGTATTTTCTGTGTGAAAACTCGTCGAATATGTCATGTTGTAATTTCTGATTTACAACGTGTCCTTTTATTGTCTTATTCAACAGACATGGTAGCATTCAGCAAAAGTTATAGATGTGTAGCGTACATAACCTAGCGTCTTGTCGTTTCATTTGCTAAAGAAATAGCATTGTTTTATTATAGTGTCACGACAATCATTGATAACAATACAAAATAAATTGTAACATGTATTGTAATATTTGTGAGTACCACCCCAACCCCCACCACAAACCCACATATCACCACCACCCCAATCCCACGGGAAAGTAAAAATAGGACATAAATCACAATTTCACACAATGTCGAAGCTGTCGCTAAATTTGCAAATACTATTGTTCCAAAATGAACTAGTAATCAATTCACAAATGTATTACTAACTAAGCGTAAGATTCCTATTATCTTTGTTTCACAGAACCAAATTGAAAGACATCAAATTCACACGCCATTTTAGCTACATTATACAGTTTGACCACGAAGTGAATATTGCTGTTTGACATAATTGTGCGCAAGTCCGGAAGTCCCGTTTGCTAATCAGGTCTTCTGGGACATGCTTGATGAATGATGGCGGTCACGTGGATCGTCTTGGGACTTACGTAGCTCGTGGATTCAGAGAAGAAACGTTGGTGTCCAAGCCAGGGTAACCTTCCAGGCTTCTTTGGCTGCCAACACGAAGCCCAGATTGAACCCGCTAATGATAACACACCCTTTGTTTTCTTTACTCTATTTTCAATTGGGTTATACAGTCTTGGAAAATACCACTCACAAAGCTTTGAAGTTCATATCCATTTTCCTTATATGGAAAATCAAACGTTTGGAAATCAACTAAATTCTAGATTCTATTTCAATTAATCTGGGAAATGAGATCACTAGATCAAAAAAAGGTTTCTTGTGAGTTATGTGATAAAAATGTTTCACAAAACCCAGGGATGCATTCTTGTAGAAACTGTCGACGTGAATCCGTCAAAAATGAGAAAACAGTTTCATTCTTGTTGTAAGGGCCACTGATCTAATTTTATTTCTGTATACAAATCCAAAAACAATAAAGCTAGTATTCATTTTCATGTTAAATAAATAAGAAGGCATATAGGCTATGGCATAACTGATAATATTTAATAATGCTCTTATGATATATACAGATAAGATAAAATAACATGTTATTATCCAAAAGAGAATTCATTTTACTACATCACATAGGTAACACTCATTTATTAAAAAAACAGTCGGACAGAAAACAACGAGAGACAGAGCTTAAAATACTGAAGATAAAAAATTAGAAGCTTAAATTATTAACAAATAGAAAAGACACTGGGAGTTATTTCCCTTGACCAATGACTTTTCGAATTACTAAACTTAACTCCTTCAATATTTTCTTTTTCATTTGTGTATGTATTGGTGTTTAGAGCCGCTTGAAATCACGCCTCTTTCACTTATATCTCGGCTTGACAGTTGAGGTCATGAGAAAACAAGCAACATCCGAAACGCTGATTGAATGTTGCAGTAAACCTGCAATTGCAAGCACCTACTATTAGGCCTAGTGAACATATTTTCTACATTTATTTATAAATACAAAAAGAAGGAATTGTGCTATAACACGAATATCCTAAATGAACGTTAGCTCCAACTCTCGAAATAAAATATATAACGTTGAAGGTCACACTTCTAGAATTAATATTAATTCACATTTCTGACGGACTTTCAAACTTTATACTTAAAATAGACTTAGTGTAATGTATCACGAGGGATTTCTTGTTTTTAATTCATAATTAGCCCGGATTAATTACAAACTACAGAGGCATTGGATTTACGAAGGATTATCACTGATGTTCAAGCATTAACTTTAGGAGAGAAACGCACGCGAAACAAAAATAATCCTCTTAACGTGACTGCATCTAAAAGCTTCCATCAACATTAAAATTCGTCATAAATGTAGAAGTACTATATCTGCACACATTAAAGCACTAATTACACCGTATATTGATGAACTACAGAAAATTGACAACCGCGGATGTGCACAATCTATGTAACGTCGGTAACTAGTTCCAGAGAGCTGTGATATTCATCCGCCTTCTTCAAGCTCCTTTCGCCAAATACGTGTGGCACATTATGTGAATAATGATCTTTTGAAACTTGATATTCGTGCTCACATGTCGAATGTAAAAGAGTTAATCTGATTTAACCCGTTGTTTTGACAACATCCTGTGCCCAACCCGTGATCTGAAAACAAAGACTATTAACGAGGATTAATTTGGATTCTCTGACTGAAGACATTGTCGTGAATTATGGAAGTCTTTGAAATTGCATTATTGCTTCCCGGAGCCGGGAAATCAATTGCCTGAAACTGTTACAGTGTAAAATGACCCTTTTACTAACGTACAAATGTGTTTGCTGTGTTTAAACACCCAAAATAAAAAATAAAAACACCATTTGTGCAGATTGAACCTGCATGAAGAATGCATTTATTTGTGAAAATAGAATCGAAACATAACATCAGTTTTACATGATTGTAATGTCTGTTTTCGTCCCATTGCACATTAACAGGACGATTCTCAGTGCAAGTGTTAGGCATTCGAATTCTTTTTTAGGTCTGGTATGCACTTGAAATAAACCATTCAGTTCTAATGGATATCGCCCAATAACCTCGGTACATCTACCTATACTCAACACCGCCAATGAAAGCTCAACAGCCTGTCTGGACACATGTATTTAACTTTGACTTTGTATTATTAACGATGAAGAATTTACAAACGTATACATGTTTCCGGTACGTTTAAAAAAACCCGTGTAGACGCATTGGAAGAAAAACGGTCATCAAACCGAGTTCCGGAAGTATGCAGAAAAATTCCAGGCAAAATGCCTTCCGATTCTTAATTTATTTGGTTGAGTATATTAAGAGTTAATTGAGTAACTGTTGGATATTGTGGAGGTATAGTTATTTTATTTGGATCAGTAGCTTATTCAACAACACTATTCCTGTTTTATATCTTACTGTCATGGTACCGGAAATACAAAAGTCATGTGAGTTTGAGAATGCAGCAGTTACCAAAACCACCGAATATGTTTCGCTCCATCTGGAAATTGAGGTAGACCCTACAATTTGTCCGTATTCAGAGTATTACGATGTATACCAATAGCTCATCTGGCATCCGTGTCTCCAAAACATCGTTGGTATTGTTAGTTCTTTCTTTCGTCTTCTGTTTTCCCTCTTCTTCTTCTTTTCTACTTCTTCTAATACTCTTTCTTCTTCTTCTTCTTCTTCTTCTTCTTCTTCTTCTTCTTCTTCTTCTTCTTCTTCTTCTTCTTCTTCTTCT
>JAVCKZ010050081.1:0-18068 GCA_034780755.1 Lepetodrilus elevatus
CCTTAAATCCGCCCCTGCCATGTTAGTGTATTTGCACACACTACGACTACTAATACTGGTACTATACTACTACTATTACTACTACTACTACTACTACTACTACTACTACTACTACTACTACTACTAACAACATAATAATACTTTCAGAGGTTGATCGTGGAACATGTCTTCGTCCATTTGGCTTCAATATAAATTTGACTTTATTCATGTATTTTAAAATGTTTAAACACAACTTTACGAGAAGTTAATAATTTATCAATAAAAGTGAAACACTTTGTATCTGACTGAGGATAACTAAACAACATAAAACTTTAGCCTGGATGATCTCTACCCTTAGTATGTTCTCGTTAAAGCGATTTGCTCAAATTTGTAGCACACGTCCCCGAAGTACGGGAGAGACCATTTCTACAATGATCCTAGGCCTTTGAACTTCGACTTGTTCCAACTGATAACCTGCGTACCACCATCTCCTCCTTTCTCTGATTAATTCCCAATAGGTAACAGCTGCAAACAATCAAAGGGAGATAACTGATTGGAAGGCCAATAGCTTGAGTTGGGCCAAATGCTAAAAGCCGGGCAACTCGTTGTGAAGCTCCTACGAGAGAAGACTAATTGCTTTACATCGCTGGTAACATACAATTTTAGCTGGAACCACCTTTTGGGAATCCGCGTATTCTGTTCACGCAATGCGGCCAGGGCAGGCATCGACGAAGCAATTACTGGTAACTTCCATCCCGCTTGCAGGAATCCTGGAAGGAACGACTTTGGTAATTTGGTCACGTCGATCCTTGAACGTGCAGGCCAGAGACAGGAGATTATAGCAGGCCGAGTCACCAGAAACAACGGGAGACCAGAGGGAGGAGGGAAGGGGGTGGGGGTTGGGGGGGGGGATTTCTCTCTTGTGTCTACTGCCGTGCTCGGAACGTCCTCGCAGTGTTAGCGACAGTGACAGCTTGACGTTGGCCTGTCTAACAAGATCATTCTTGAAACATGCAATAAACTGGAAACATAGATCAGTGCCACTTCTCCATTCCCTCACGAGTGGCGGTCTTCTGAAGGATCTCGCCAATTGTGGCCATCATCTAGAACAGCTATAGTTGGTCACCGTCTTGCCAGGGAGATATAATAAAAGATAATTTACTTCCTAGGTCAGCGCTGTGACTTCATCGTCTTTTATTGCTTCGTGTCTTAAATTGTATTCCTGACAATATACGTACAGTTACTGTTAGGAGATGGTTAAGAGATGGTGTTACTATGATGTGGTTGCAATCCTTGCAATATCAAGGATCTCCCTTACAGTTTATAGAGTTGGGAAATGTAACTATAACCGTTTTTTCTCTTTGCACTATTAGGAAGTGGTGTCGACAGAGGAAACCTGCATCTTTTTCTTATTGATCAAAAGAACCATTTTCCCTATGGAGAGGTCCGCGAAAGTTATCAAAGTATTAAAACATCCAAGTCTTCATACGTCGATTGTGTTGTTTCTTGGCTATTTCGTTTTTTATTTCCATTACCAAATCCCCACATACCAATGCCATTCTATTTTACATGTATTTTTTTGTTCACATTCAGTTTGCTGTCCAATCAAATGGGTTTCTAAGTTCTAACGCAGCTTCCTGAAATACCAATTATACTGAAACAAATAATGCTCATGCCTAAACGTGACCAGTTCTGTTTTCAAGGGCCGGGGAATATGAGAACTAGCCCGCGGTGCTATAGCTGGAATTAACGTGTGCGATTATTAAATGCTTCGTGTAATTACTGGAGCCGTTAGTCGTAAATGTGTTTCAGAGAAACACAATAGCTGCGTGTGTTGGCCAGTGCTGAGCCTACGAAGGGGTTTTAGTGTACTCGCTAAGTACATACCCTGCAACTTATATCGTACAAGGACTATTCAGTAGAAATTGCAATATTACTTTGCTCATACATTTAACTGATATGCCTATTATACATAGTAGCATTGACATTGACAAAAACGTATGTATTGTAATGTTAATGAAATAGCTACAATATGTACGTTGTATATCCAATCATATACTAGTTATTTTAGTATTAAAAAATCATCAACTAAATTAATGTGTTTTTGTTTATAGCAAATAATGTTGTAGAGCATTTTCCTATTGATATCGCTTATGAATTTGTTGCAATAGTTGATAGCCACTATTTAGTTAATCCAGATAATCATTGCAAATTGTCTGATGACAAGTAAACTGTAATTATCCACCTTTGCGATGTTCCAAAAGCTACTAAAATATCGTAATAACCGAACCATGTCATGACTATTATGCCAAGACCAGTTTGTTTTAAAGACAGATGCTTCGCTTGACCCACTACCACTTCAGATACGTTACAAAATTACGTTGTTAGCAATAAATATGTACATAAACAAGTACATATAGATAATAACTCTGTTAATGGGTATCATCTGGTACGATGCTTTGTATGGAGATTAGAAGAAGAGCGTTATGCTGAATACCTTGTTAATATACGTATCAGAACAATTAATGTATACTTACGATCTGATAACCTATGATAAACACGTTAATTATGCGATAATGCCGTTGTCTAAAGTGCATTATGGATGCAAGCAGAATTATCATATTTTTTGTTTTCTATAGAAAAAGGATCTGTCATTATTTTCACTGAAACTAATGCTCACATATCGGCATGTATACCAATGTACACCCTATATACAGTGAGCCAATGAGCCAATGTAAACACGACACAGATTAGATGGGTTTAACCATTCCGATAATTTAAAAGCTAATCCACTTTGTTATGGAAGCAAATACTGTTTTCCTAACGCCGATTAATATTAATACTTCCATCATCTCAATCATAGATTTGTTGTTAGCTAATCAATGAGCACACAATGAGCACACAATGAGCAAACAATGAAAGCATGTGTCTACACGTATACATAACCACGTCTGCGTTTTCTTAAGATCGGATATCCGCTCTGTACCTATGACCTTCCTAATATACATTGCACTTTGATTCACAACCGCGTATTGGGGATAACATTTGTAACCACACATCCAATGTTACCACGACCGCTAAGATGATATCAAATCGAAATATGAACCGCGTGCATAGCGCACAATAGCGCACAATATATTCGTGAAGAACAATTCATCAACGCCAATTTCAACAATGAGCATCATGTTACCAAAGACCCCTAAAACATGCAGACTTGCTATTAAAGCAATCCCACTTTAACTGTGTCGTCTTGCGTTACGAGCCTTGGTTCTAGGCAGCCATGGCCGCCAAATCTGCTTGCAGAACGGGAATGCAGTTCTAATTAATTGAGTTGAGGGTATCAATTATCCGACCCATATCTAAATCTTCTGTAAATAGCGGAGATCAAATATGATGTACCAGAAAAGTGTGGACATTTGATACATAGGACAATAGAGTCCGTGAGTAATTACGCTGGCATTACTAGGTGCCGACACGTAACTCTTTGGGTTTCACCATATCGCGTCCCGGTCTAGAAGACTGTTGTACATTGGTATGACGCCCTGTGTGCGGAGAACAGCGGGACGTAGGAACCTAATACTAGCAACGTAATTGCTGGAGTTCGTCATATTTAACTTATTTCTTTTGAATCGCAATTGGGGGGCAAGGGTCTTGAGAAACTAAACCAACAGACTACACCTAAAAGGTAACTATGTATATCTAAGGTAGATCAAAATCCAAACTACTATATATAACAACTAGACTATAACTCATTTGAAGTATATGCGACCGTTGTTTCTAATCAGATTTTGCGTCAACTTGTTTTTCTGAAATTTTTCGTATTTTCCATTTCATATATGTGAGTTCATGAAACTAAAATTATATTCTGTTTTAGTTCTGTCGGTAATCAGCCATAGATTATGTCGTTATTTAACGTGGTCAATGTTAGGCACTGTAAGATTCTGTGTGAATAATAGATGCATAGTGTCACATGCTGGGGCAATTGATATATTTCAGTCCATTCATAGAACGGGTTTTTTCACCACGTCCTTGTTATTTGAATTACGAAATTCTGATTTGTTTGGGTGTCTTGACAACCCGCGTTCCGGCCATTGATACTTTGATCATTGTCTATTACTTTAATTGCTTTAGGTTTTTTTCCTATATATGTATACAACCACACCGCTCAATCTCCGGATAGCTTTACCAAACAAGCCGAGAACTCACAACAAATGAGTATCTTTTAAATGAGACCGGACAAAAAGTTGCGTTGGCAGTACCCAAATTAGGCAAAAACCTTCCAAATAATTCATCTCGATTGCAGAAAGTTGTTAATTTAGAGAAATTTGAGCAACTTGTGCATCCGAATAAAACAATTTAATCGTTTCCCGGGGGAGGACGGAGAGAGTGCGCCTGAGCCTCATCAAATTACCACTTCTCACCGAGCAAGAGGAACCGGTGTTATTGGAATTAATAGAGGGAACTGATTTGGACCCGGTGACTTGTAAAATCATGTTATCGTGGATTTGTGTAGAGGGGGCTGCTTATGACAGACACCGCCTTGGGCTAACATGGCTTCTGTTTGACGTGGAGCGCTGAAGGCAACTTATGCAATGGCCATGATGAAGATATTGCCCTTCAAGAACAGCTTCCTTTACCACGAGACAACGCTGAAGTAACTTGAACGTCTTTACAGACGGTGCTGTTCCGGTCCATTGGATACATTCTGATAAATACGTCCGATGACAATAATCTATACTAATCACCCACAAAGGGAGACAATGTAGAGAGAATATCTCACTTCATGATAGATCGCCAATACTGTCCTCCTTCTTGTAGTAGATTATGCGTATTGAGAATGCCAGTATATTACGCATTGGTATGTCCGACCTCTCAACTCTGGTCTTGAAAGAGATACTGTCATGCATATACGTATGCATGTCTTTAGTGTTCACTGA
This sequence comes from Lepetodrilus elevatus, assembly GCA_034780755.1. NCBI lineage: Eukaryota > Metazoa > Mollusca > Gastropoda > Lepetellida > Lepetodrilidae > Lepetodrilus > Lepetodrilus elevatus. The sequence continues at coordinate 4,917 of JAVCKZ010050081.1, forward strand.
CACTGAGTCGCTCATAATATGGGTATTCCGCTATGTTAAGCTGATATCAGCATAGTTAGTACTACCTGGTATAGTTATAAGCATACCAATTCTGAATACGCTACAATACCATCACATGCACCTCTTCACCAATTCACCTCATCAAACACCATCTCCTACATACTCACAACTTGTTGTGCTGTAGTCATCAAACGTTTAGGGAATGCGACTTTGACTCAGTCGTGCCATGTCTCCATGTTGACGTTCAAGCCAGGAATAGAAAGTCACGTGATAAACATATTTATTAATGGTTGGAGTGAAACTAGACACTGACTCTATATATAAAAGTTAACGTTTTCAAGATCAGATTTCAGACGTTTAGTTTCGTAGCTGACTAAAACATGACTGATGTTGCTTGAATGTACCCTCTGTCCTAAGCAAATGTAGAAGATGCTATGCATACATATAGAAAATACCACCATTTAACTTTTTGAGGTGGTGTGATTTCATTTAATGAACATGGTCAATAACTAATCAAGGTAGTATAATAGAGATAGTTGATATTTACATACTTGTATGTCGTATGTGCTCGTGTTAGCCTCTTTCTTTGTTACTTAAAGTTCAACGACATCTGAATAGTTCTAGTAATCCATCATCGCACACTTCTTTCCCTCGACATCGTGTATATTGGGATATATTTCAACACTTTAATACATGCAACACTGGAGGTTAAATGTCAGATATATTACGTGTTCTTGACTATGGGACATTGAATTCATGTCAGCTATAATTATGATTATGGAATATGAAAACGTTGTCCTTTATGGCTTCGATGGAGCTCTATGACAAGACCGAGTCTGAGTTCGAGAAATCCTCTTTTTTCAGTGATGGTTTAAAGAGAAGTTGCGATTGCAAGATTAAATAAAAGCAGATAATTTTATTCAACGAGAGTGACACAATTGGGACATAACGATAAAACGGCGCAATTAACTGTCATCGGGTCTAAGGGCTACACAACTAATTTTGCATTTTGTCAATAGGAATAGTCGAACATTTATACCAAGGTCCAACGGAGCCCTATGACATAAAAATCACAAGGATGGTATAGGACATGACCGGGGTCGTATCATTTGATTTATATAAAAGCTTTTTTTCTTGCAGTAGCAATCATTTGTGTTTTCCTAGACGCTTGGCAAACACAGACCCTGACATAATTTGACAAGGTACTGACAAACCGTCTTTCTGGTCGAGTCATTTGTGCTAAATGATGTGACAGACGTGCACGGGTTAACTGGAAGGGGGAACTTCGATTTTTGCCAAAATGACCAAAGCCGAAAGCAAAATTTATATCACGAAATCGGAGGCGTTTAATCGAAAGATGTCGTAAAATCTTTTTATTGTTGTGGTAATTTAATCGACTGTGAATTAAGGTTGTAACCTTAAAATACCGTGAATGTTTATTTCAGTCTAAGTGACTGCTCCTACTTGGATGAGCATAAAGCTCACGACAGGGGGCGCTGCACTTATTAGTAGAACTCCCTTTGGACAAAATAAGTAAAGGATATTTACGACTAGGTGAACAACTGCTGAATCAAAACTCGACCACACACATCGACTACATTGTTAAATTAAAAAAGATAACTTAAAAAACCCCAACATATTTCAGTGTGTTACGTATACAGATGATACAATCACTATCAATTAAAAGATACATATCTATTATATAGTATTGTTATTGAATGCACACCTACAACAAATAATATTCTACAAGAAAGAATAAAACACCGCTGTCGTTTGGAATTGTGTTTCTAGTTGGGATTTAGAGATAATACATTAGACTGTCAAAATGGTTTTGTAGAAATGTTGGATACGTACGTTCAAATAAAAGAAAATAAAGTTAAATTTAACTTTGTGGCTAAAACAATATAAGTAATGGAGAAACATGGCCCATGTCGCTCTGAGATAGAAGTCAATATTAAAAAGTACGCAGACGTTAATATTGCCACCTGCGTTTATTTAAATTATGACAGCTCAGATAAGGGAATGGTTGTGGTGTTGACGTCCGTGGTATACTAACAGCATGCTACTGGTTGAAGGCGTTAATATTGTAGCGCTAAAGACGCATACACCCCGTTTAGACGGTTCTGATAGCATCTTGACGTTATCATGATTCATTCAGTTGAAGATAGGAGTTGCAGCTTGCTGAATATCAAGCCGATATTAAAGACAGAAAAAAACGGGGAATTTCCTCATCATGTTGAAACCCATCATCCTACAGTTTTCATAAATCAAATTATGACAGTACAATGCTAGTGTATTGCTAGATCAGAGTGATGAACGCGGACATATGTCGGTTCTTTGTCCATCCGGGCGTGGCGGGTTTGACAGGGGCAATAACCCATGATTTGCAGGTAGTTGCCGTTAGAGGGCGGGTGGCTTATCATTACCGGTACCTCACGCTCTCGCGAGATTGAGCCGCCTCTACCGCCCTGTCTTCACGCGTAAGGCAATAATAAACGATACATTCGCATGAATGCTCGTCTTTCAATGGTTATTTATTTCCGCTGGGCCGAAACAGAGTCAATAGCCGCCAAGCCATAAAGGCAGAGTGAAAATTTAACAAAACGGCTGATCGAGCGCGAAGGCCGGTCGACTATTGTTTGCTGCCTGAATGCAACTGAGTTCTCTTCATTGAAAGTTTCCCAGCTTAGCCATGATACTATCGTGGCACCATTCACAGGACGGTTAATCCGCTGCAGCAAATCTTATTAAAACCAGTAACTAGTCGGCCCATATTCCCAGTCCGGTGAGAGTTCTATATGCACGTGCGGCGCGCAACGTGTGTGGGCAACTCGCCCCGGATGCACCCAGGTTTGTCACTCGATTCCGACGAAGACTTGTCGAAATAATTTTCTGTCGAACAATGGCGAGCGGGTTCGTGATCAGACGAACTCTCTCCCACCTAATAACGTTGCCTTCTTTCTTAAATAGATTACGATCCCTTACGTTCCAGAAATAAGACCGATCACGCACGAGAAGTAACTGTGTAATCTTACGCACTGGGACTTTTTCATTACCACGTCGTTCTCCCCGATATATTTGATAATTATCTTCCCTACATTGTGTTCACATTAATTATTGTTCGGATTGGCGGTCGCAGTGGGAATATGAAGCTATACCGTATAGAACCGAGCTTAGTCGGTGTCGCCTATTCTGTAAAACCATTACGAGATCTGTATTGGGCGACACACTGGGAAATCCTTCGAGAAGTTCTTAAACAGCACATAACGCCCTTCGTCAAGAAAAGAAAATTAATATTGCACATTGAGTGATGATTTATATCTTCGCCTTCACACTCCAGTCCAGCACGCCAAACCAGGGCTTCCAATGCTTTTAAGAAACACTTTCTTCAACATAGTTTGGTGGGGAAAGGCGTTCGAGACTTCCATGAAATTTATCGCCATTGATGAACCCTGTACCCATGACATGTGAACCCGAAAGGATGCAATTCTGGCACAAGGATCCAAATTAACCGTGGGTTCACTTTTTGCGTTCTTGTCACTGCTCGGGCTTCGAGGATAATTACGTTACTACACCGTCTCCAAATTTCCAACTCGCGCTAATTAATAATTTTGCCAATTGCAGACACCAATTTTCCAATAAATTGCATTATCGGATTTCTATTGCCTATGGAGCGTTTGATCTCAACCAAAAGTGTTTCGCTGGTACCGTGGCACTTGGCGCATGCAATCACTTGCGTTGCACGTCTATGCGCGTGCGCATGTGAAACATCTTTGTTTTCTGTAATCACGAAACCCGGATTAAAACGAACAGTACATTATCACCAGAGAAGCCTTATATAGAATGCAATGCTCTTACAAGAAGACCAGTTCAATATAAACTAAAGGAAATGTTGGAGACAGGATTGGTCAGTACTGAAAAATCACTATAATTACTTCAGGTAAAGACGAATATGTGTTAATTTAATTTAGATACAATATGCCTTCAAGCAGTATGTTTGGTACGAAGAATGACGAATTTATTTGATAGTTTCATAATGCAATGATTGTGAGCTAATACAATTTGATAATAAAATGTCAAAAGTTAAAACCAATCGTATTACAGTTGCCAGAGGTATCCCTGACGGACGTATACTTATATGATTTATATAAAGTCTAGACATTGCTTTATATGATAGAAACATGAAAAAAATCGACTATTTTTCTAGCGCTACCTTAAAAAAATTAATGTTGAAAGAACATGGATTTAAATAACCAGAACATTAAATTATAATTACGCTGGGCATCCCGATGTCCCCATGTGAAAGTGCCACACCCTGTTCAGACTGGTGTATGTAGGGTATAGTGTGGACGTTCAGACGACACTACACACATGCGGAACACCACTATCCACAAGCGGCGCACAGAAAGTAAACACTCCCGCGGGTCAGCGAGTGCACTACGTTAGTTACACAGTGTGTGTCAATATCACTGCTTGATTGACACCTCCAACACCTGCCTAATGCTGACCAGAGACGGACACTGTAATTAACCATTTAAGTGTCAAGGCCAGTTACACGGGACATCCATTCATATCTTGGTTTAAGTTTGATTTGCCATGATGAAGACCGTCATTCAGCTAAGCCCATAATCTGATGGGTTGAAAAGATGTGTTGTTGGGATTCGAACCCCGGAGCATGTTGATGGAATGCCTGATTGTCCGAGTTGCGGAAGAATGCATTGAGTCGTAGGAGCCAGTGTATTGCTGTCAATGTAAGATACGACAATGTTTTCCTGCGTGTTTGTCAATGTACAGAAGGGCAATTTCCGTTGCTTTCAAGATGTCGATGCATTGCCATTGGTTTGGAGTACATCTTCAGTAAAACCTTCCTTTCAGGGGCTAGTGTGCAATCATGATGTAGTTTAACATAGATCTTCATTCTCTTGGTAGGTTCAATGTTTGAGTATCTATGACCACAAATATGCGTTCGTCATGATGTTACGATTCAGCTATGGTACATTGACCATCTGTTAACAACTTAAATGCATAAATTGCTACCTACAGCTGTCGGCTAGAAGACTACAGCTCCCATGAACCATAGTCACTGATCTTGACTTCCAATACATTGACCGTACATTTAGTGTACCTTTCTTGATAAGCAATGACACTTTCATCACTTAAACACTCTCAAGTTTAATACTATCAAGCGATATGTTACCCGGTCACATCTTCGTAATATCCTACTTGATAGGACTTCAGAACCAATTTTCATCAACACAAACGTGTAGTAACCAGTTTATCAAGGTTTAATTATGTTAGCGTGACTGATCAAATATATGGGTGACATGTTACGTATTTGCTGTCTGCTGTCGGAGATTCAGGACATTCTGGACGCACCACAGCACAGCCAGGAATTCGCTCTCAGACACCTCCATTCACCTCCGCCGCATGTCCGTAAGCTAATCAGCTGTAACAAGGATGACAAGTGGCATCTATGGATGGCTCGGTGCTTCTGGTTTCCTTCAAGAACCATCACTGGAGGAGTTCACAGAAATGTCATAAGTCATTACACTGTGTCAGCTTTAATTGGTGTAAATGCCGACACAAACACACCACTGAAAGTGTTACACAGTGAATGAAGAGAGATGTCGGAACAGGAAGTCAAGGTGTCGGTGATGGTTCTGAAACCTGATGCTGATATGTTACGGCGTGGTGGTTACTGCAGGGTTACAGCTGTCTTGCTGAACGCATCAGTGTCGGCATACATTGATGACGCGGTACTGATGTAATATTGTAAATGACAGTTTGACGTAAATAGATCCAATGTAGGCCTACATCTATACAATAGCCTCTGTGGTAAGTTCACCATTTAACTACACGTACAATGCTATGTAGAACGATGCAGAGTATATAGTAAAGGGGAATAAGATGCTTGTTGGTTTTATGATATTTTTTATTCAAAATAAATTAATGAGGATGTATGAATAGGCTGTTTTAAAGCGTATTTTATACTGCTCCTCGACACACGATGCATTAAATACATTATACACTTGCTTAATCAAGGTAACATTGAAATAAAACAAGTTATGCATATATTTCCAATACGTTTAGGGATGTCTAAGTTGCTAATTACAAGATGTGTTCCAAGAGAAGATCCTTTCCTTCCCATCCGTCGGCGATGTCACAGCTGCAGCAGACGAGGCTCCTCTGTAGTAATGTTCTGCTGCTGATGGGACACACCGGTATCGTTTAAACTGCAATTAAACGGCTATTTTTGGATGTTTGTCAAGAAATCCACGGAGGTTCAAGGGTCGGATCGTACTACGCATGTAGCCGTTCCCAGTAATGAACCAAGCTGCAACAATTAAGCTGTAATTAACCAATGTTGGTGGATGATTTTCCCAAATTAGTCCAGCGAACTCATAGATCAAAGACAATTTATGCAAATTCGTGCTCCCGTTGTTTATCCACATGTGCACGGGAGAGTGCGCAGACATTCACAGAATATCCGCCTTATGAGGGGGGTCAAATTAGCAGCCACCTGAACCGTATGCTTGTGAAAATGTGCTGAAGACATTCAAACTAGGTATGGGGTCGCGTAATGTGTCGTTTAAGAAAGAAGTGTAGCATTCCGTAGCACTTGAGTCGCTCAACGGTAAAACAACTAGGATAATTCTACATAGCGGTCGTAGAGGGTGTCGTAGGCTAAACCGCGGGGTATATAATACTACAATAATCCATTGTGTTGTGTGTATACGTCCGGTAGGTTATGTACAGTAGGCTATTGAGATAGCAACAATTTGAGGTTATACCTCATTTATGCTTCAATTGACGTGACGACGATGCCACGTATGCAAATACGTTTGTACTAGTCGTAAATGAAGCCACCATGACTACAAATATAAGTATGTAAAGCGACATGCATGATGAGAAAATACAACTAATTGTTGATGTGAAAAATACTAATTCAGTGTGTTAATGCTATAAGATGGAGGGTGGGTGGATTGACACGCTTTGACAAGCATAATATGGTTTATTGACACACTAATGAGTAGAGTGTCGCTTAGCTGGTCAGTTTTTTTTTTGCATATACTCATACTAGGTATAGGCCTATTTAAAATCGTAAGAAAAAAAACGTTATACCTTTATAGAACGTATGTACTGTATTATACGTATCACATTTACAATTAGTAATTACATTTTTACTGCAGTATTGTATATCTAGTGATTTGTGAATGGAACTTGGACCGTCATGCTACATACAGGTAAATACACCTCCATCCGTCCATAGAGATAAACATAATACATGTAATAATGTAATATGATCATGCTTGCATAAGAAATATAATAGTTCTATCTTAATTTCCATGAATAAATGTACGTAATAGTCGTGGTCTAAATATATTACTTAAATACAGTATTGTCTGCAAATAAATGCATTTACTGACCAAAATACGTTAATAGCATGTGTCACATACATAACACAATACATATAATGTGTTTTTCTTACAGAATGACATTTTTTCCAGGACAGCGTCGATGTATTGGGATTAGAATCATTAGGTTTTAAGGCATAGTCTAGTCTAGTAATCAATATTTAAGGTACATCATTTGTAAAAGTGTATGTACATCCCATAGTCTCATTACGATAGCTAACTTTATCCTTTTCTGTTCTTCTTTTTTTGACATCATATTGAAAATTCTTAGTGAAAACATCTCTTAATTTAATTTGGTAAATAAACTGGAATAACATGCTAATACTCCACCATCTTAATAACTTTACAATCTGACTTATTTTGAACATTGACTGTAACATCGTCAACTGTATTGTACTATGACTAATGCAAGGAAGACGTTTATTTCCTTGCTTTTCTTTAGGTTAAAACTCAACCGTTGGCTCCACCCTATGCCCACATGACATGTCTCCCTACCGACCTGCTCGCCCACCCTCTTCGTTATGATATAACTAGGATGAACGGTGGTGGAACGGTGTCGAAACGTTAACGGTTTTTCTTTGCCCATTTAACTAGAATGGAGGTAATTTATGTCCCCAAACCTGTTAATACACATCCTGCCTTGGTCTACGCTAAAAGACGACCGGGTTACAAAGAGGTATTATTTAGTGCGACGTTCTTATGTCTATGTTGCAGATTTATTGTGTTTCTGAAACCTGAGATGGTACTAAATAAAGAAGATAGGGGGGTCTTGTACAGGTATACCTACCGTGTGAATGCTTTGATAAACGACTCCGCAAGGACACTGTTTGCCCATGCTTGATTTAATTAATAAAACTTGGAATTGTTTTCAGTGTGGCATCCGGTAGATCCTGGGAAATGAATACGGTGGTGGTCTTTGTGGTTGTGCTTTAGTTTTGTTTGTTTGTTTATGTGCGTACATTTTGGTGTATGCATTCGTAAATGGCTTGATTGTTGGGGGATTTGCGATTGAGGGTGTGTGGTATTATGTAAGTAATTATATATGTTTTATAAATACCGTATTACAAATTGCATCAGCCTACAAATCAGTGTGTATATTAAAATAGTGACGCCTTGAAAAACATCAGAAAAAAATACAAGGAAAATAAATACAAGGGGAAAAAACGGCAAGAAAACGATGCCTGTGTCCATTTTCTGAATATGTTAAGATATCTTTCTTTAGAGTATTCGATTACTTTACTATATACAAATTAAAGAAACTAGAATTAGTATACCAAACATATGTTTCTAAACAGCTGAATGAACACTGAACAGGCTACGATAGAGTACAAACATGTATCTTGATAGCGTACAGTATGCATCCGGTAATATCTATTAATGTATCTGTGTGTCACAGCCCCGCCTATTGGCTCCAGGTCCTGTCTATTTCACAGGCCTGTGTCTATTTCAGTGGCTCTGTGGGACATTGACGAGTGTTTTCCTATGTCAATTGCACACATGTCGTACGTCTCGATAGCCCAGCTCACACATTAGAGAAGCTCGGGATGGGTCACTCTTAGAGTATACAAAGTCTTTCTGAGGAATTAGTTGACGACTGGCTAAGTTTACATCCCAAACAAGCCCAAGAAATCCAACCCAATTATTCTCGATTGATGGAGCGGCGGACATGGGTATCACAAATGCAGTCGATATTTCAAGGGTATTTGTGTGACACGGGCGAGTAATCTCTCAGTGTGGCTGCTAGTACTTGTCATCTAGCGGGTGAAGACACTGGACACCTCCGGTATAGTCCGTCGGCGTACCCGAATGAAGCGTTTGTGTATACGTCCCCTGAATACGCCATATGCAAATAGCCAATGTATTATGTAAAATCATTGACATTTATGATGTACCAAGAAATTGTTATATCAGCTTAGTGCAAATGTAACACATTTAAGTTTTAACATGTTACATACATCGCAGGATGATGGTAGTAGGCCTAAACACAAAGGTAGTTTGTGATTCATGTCTCCTCGTGTATTATGGTTGAAAACAAATAAAAGGATATTTTATGTATTTATAATTCATTCCCGTTTATTAGCTTGAATGCCAGTAGGACAACAAATTAAACAATTACTTATGTAGCAGTTTGAACAGTTATGATATTCACTAATAGAACATTAATATTTACATTGCATTACGATTTACTATTGACTGATGTGAACATAGACGTCCGGATCATATGCCATATGCATGAAACATGGGGTACTGTTTCTTTTCATAGACATGTTCTAAGCGTTCAATGGTAACACTATAGCCTGTATTAACATAGACTTTGGTGTCAGTAGTGTTCTAATCTACTTAGTAGCAGGTTTACACACAAGTGTTGCAGTGTAGCTGGATACAAGTATAAAACATGCACAGCTGCAGAGCTTTAGGACATTGTTGATGTGAAGCTTGCACTTTTAATTTCACATCCACACATTATGTGATGGCATTTATTAGTTTCAATGGTATGTATATAATAAATGTTCAATGTTTACTTTATGAATCGACAATTAATTAGTTGATCATTATTATATTATGATTACCATTGTTGATTTACATTTGTATGTTTGCTTTGTTTATGACAGCATGTGTTGTTATAAAAACGAATCGATGTTTGGAAAATACAGATATTAACCTACCATTTCAAATTCTATTTTTTTTAATAAATACAATAGCAACTACAGTATATAAACAATGCCAAAGCATAACACAGAAATACGATTGTAAAACAACGTAATGAAGTTGCAAACACAAAAGTTGCGAGTTTTTATCCCTGTTCAATGACAAGGGAAATGTATTTAGACAGTAAATTAAGAGAAAAAGTTGACAAGTGTCTGGTTGTAACATCTTTTCTGGTGAATTAGCGTCCTCGTCTCTGCAGTTGAAGGGGTTGGCTATCGGGCCAGTCGTCGTTGATTGACAGGAGCCCGGGCCCCCCTTTGGAGCGCAGATTAAGAGCTCTGATTGATGATTTTGTGGCGATTAATGCACGAACGATAAGAAGCAATTTCGTCTGTGTGGTATTACTCATTGACGTGTTGGAGTGCAGGAGAAGAACGGCACTCTGCGAGCCTTTTGGCCTGGCACTAGTCACTTTCCATTGAACTGTCTGACTTTCAAATTGACACCACATTGCATCTTTCATTGGCAATCTGAAACGTTTGGAAGTCTGTGGAGAACTGCTATCTTTTCAAGCTTGTGCCATCTACGATTCATGGAAGTTCTTTACTATGTATTACATCATTGTGCACTATAATAAAGGACCAAATAACTATTTCACAATTCACATCATGGGGTATTACGCTTTAAGCCCAATACTCTTTTACTATAATGCAAAAACAAATCGCGTACTCAAACATGTAGTTCATAACACTGTAGTAGTATTCGTCGTATGCATGTTAATTATGTCATTTGGTATTATTGAAAAATATATCCGTTGAATACTTGTTCCTATAAATAATATCGATATCAATGTGGTACCTGAACGACCTTCAACTTGAACACAGTGACCCAGTCAGCATGACCTCTAAACTACGACCTCCAACGTCATTCTATTGATTCCCAAGCCATAAACTCATCATAGATTTCTCATTTCCATAATACTTCATGTTGATGAAGAGAGACACGTAATTCCATAAATAGGTCAAATCATGACTAGAAAACATTTATTTTCACTTTTATACTGTATTGGCCATTTGAATTCATACATTCATATATATACATGTAGGGCCTATATTTTATTTCATATTTTTTAAATAAGTATTTTAATTAAGTCTGCATCAAGAAAATCGAATGTTATTACCACTCCCTTCCAATGTGATGTAACGTACATGGATGTCCGAGTTTCAATGTCACTTCCATTCACGCTCATAACAAAATAAAGTTATACTCTGTTTACAACAGACCTGAATTAAACACGCAGCCTTTTCATATGTACTATAAACCTTACGACTGGCTGTGATATTAAAACCCAGTGTGCACACGCAACTTTCTGTTAACAAACCGTTAAAAGTGTTGATGTGAGACATTAATCAATGCAACAAAACTACATATTTGAAATTGTTCACAGATCACAATAAACAAACAAAACACAAATTGCAAGTTTTGCTCTTACAAACCCTAGTGTGCGTAACGGGGTAATTTTCTCTTAATAGCCGACATTTTCACGCCGGAGAAGGTTTCCATAGGCCAGCGGTCACCCACGTTGTAGGCTGCTATAGAGAAACATACACGGCGCTGTTGATTTCAGTACAGATCAAACGGGATCAAATTGCAATAATTGCGAAAATGATTTGACATTGGCAAACTGCAGCTTGCAAAGGGTCACTAGTGTAAATAATTATTGGCAATTTTTTTGAAGCCGATGTAAAGGATAATTGTAGTCTTAAGATGAAAGTTTATCCACGGTTCCCATTCATCACTGCTAACCGCGTCTATATATGCTGTCAACCGTCCGAGTTATGTGCTATGATAAAACAATCTCCACAATTTATGATCGGATAATTCTATTACTGAGCGTAGGTCTATAGAAAGTCGGAACGTAAAGGGTAAGCATTGTTACTGCTTTCGTTGATAGTAGAAAATGAAAAACTGGGAATTTGCTACAGGGATTTTTACGTTCAAAGACTGGACATGTTTGATGTTCACTGCAACTACGTTCGGTTAATTCCACTGCTAATGAAACGGCTTAACTCCACATGCAAATTGATAGTAATATTATCGTTGAGAGCAAAGGTCTGTTTACATGATCTCTATTTTAAACCACACGTATTAACGTAACATGGTTAACGTAAATAGGGTAGAATTTTCGTAGAACCATCCCAAGTATGTGTACATCCCCTCCAAAAAACAACTTTAAATTTCTTTTGGATAGTAATCAGTATTAACAACAGTAAACATGTTTAGGTCGGTATACCCCCACTTAGAACCACTGTAAAGGTATAAGTTGTGAAATAATCCGCCACCAGGAGGTTGAATTTACACAGATGTGATTCGGCAGACTTCGTAAAGTGTATTTACTTAGTAAGCTTGCGTTGCGATATATACTGCTCCGTGCGTCTCGGTCCCTCGCCAGGTAAAATCTAATTTGAGACTGTACGTATACCTATGGGAAGAAATACGAACAAAGAACAATGTTCCCTACATAATCCCACAGGGGGCATGATAACCCTGGCATACACCCTCGTTACAAAAGACGTACGGCGGTGTGTGGAGAGAAGTTATAAGGTGGAGAGAGGTCCTACCTTTAGTGAAGTTGTCGTTGTCCGTTATACAATACTATCCACGGAACTGGAGAGAATATATATTGGATATCCTATGAAATGTACAATCTAGACTTGACGTCGAAACAGCAGTACTCCCGAGCTAGCTATCCTCATGTCCCTTCCAAAGCCAGTCTCCGAGAGAAAGGAGACTGAGGAATTTATTCACGACTCGACGCTCAGATCGGATTACTGAATCGCGGTGGTTAAAATTCAGCAGCTTCGCGATTAACTAGTTTTTGAGAGAGCATCTCTCCCCCTAATTTTCAAGACAGACAATGAACGGAACGAATCTCATGAATAATATAAATATGCGATTAGGAACACGTTTTCCGATAAAGCAAGCTGACGATCCAGGCCCTTAATGCCCGAACAGTGACTGGAATATAAAAGCTGCAAATAGAAGAGAAAACTCTACTGTCCGTGATTATTAGAATGTGTACCTCCCT
>JAVCKZ010050092.1:0-33499 GCA_034780755.1 Lepetodrilus elevatus
ACAAGATATATAGCGGAACGTTCCCTTATTTAACATAAAATATCATTTGTTTTATAACTATCGAGTGCTGGGGGATATGTACATCAGTAAATACATAATTCTTGGTGAAAAAATCATGCGTAATTAGTCTCTTTCAGTTTTGTACACTTTTGTTCCCACCATAGTTTATTTGTAAATTGAAATAAATACGGTAGGCCCTACATGTAGTACCACTCTACTTTGAAGAATCTGTTAATACATGTAATAATATCATATATGACTTTATAGCAGCAGTACATTAAAAATAATTAATACACATAATAATGTATAGCTTGAACACATTATATCTTAGTAGTACTTGTCAAAGATGTTTCGTGGCATTTCTTTTCGAGCTTTAATGATTTTTGACGTAATTATTCTCAAATAACCAAGCCAATTTAACGAAAGATATCACGAACGTTTTTCACAATGACTAGGCCTATATCTCTCAGGTGATGATAGCATTACGCGGCATAAAGGTTATAGAAGAGTTACCTGTCCGAATGCAGAAGAACCTAGCAAAGTACAGCACATTTGAAACGTAAGCACATGCCTGATCTACAATGAAGAATAATTAGTCTAAATGTGACTTTTAACTCTCTCAATGCTAGAGGCAACCGGAGATACCATATAGAGCAATGCCTGTGTTTAATACAGCAAGGAGTGGGTTAAAGCTCATTATAAGTTTGTTAAAGGGCAAGACCATAATGATTTAAAAGTAGTTTCTGTCAAACGTTTATGATCTCTAAAAATAGATTATATTATTATCTTCTCAGAAATATATAAACATATACTTTTATTTTTAGTTCCTTGTAAATTATTTTTTAAATTGAAATACACATATTTAGACACATCCGACAATATGTCCATGTTAAAAATACCTTTAACCATATTTGCTAAATAATGGCGTGGTACATAATGCAGACTTCATACTACGACCTTGAAGCTCCGTTGTGTGAACTACAAATGGCGGAGGCGAAGTTGAGGTTAGTTTTCTACATGAATTACGTGTCATTTGTCGAAAACAGATAGCAACACAACTGAAAAATGTTCATTGTGTTACCGTCGCTAATGCTTGAATTACGTGCATGCGCGAAACCATTTCGAAGCATTTCAGATCTACTACTGTATGAAAAAAACTAGTAGTGTAGTGTATTGTAACCATGTATGTACCCCTTACATAACCGAGAACTTGAATTTGAATCAATTGTACTCCATGGATACAGTAGAAGACCAGCGCGCAGTACACGGACGACAAGTACGATAACTTGGCTTGTTTTGGCTTGTTGAGGAATCGACACTAAATGACCGTTTTTCATCCGTTTTTCATCTAAAATATATTTTTTAGATTTATTTTATATTCAATGTCCATACATAAACTGACGCAACACACTCATGTATTTCCAATTTGAGCGGATAGGCCTAAATCATTATGGTATTGCCCTTTAACGAGCCCAGTTTATGTATTCGTAAATGGACGGTTTTCATTTGTTTCAAAAAATGTGTGCTATGTTAGAATAGCAATAGAGTATCGTCTGCTAGGCATTGTTAGTAGGCCTAATATGAATGCACAATCCAAATATTATACAGGCCTATAATAAATAATATATGTATGAAACCAACATTAACGTTTGGATAATGAATGTATGACGTAGTTTGCATAATGAATGTATGCATTATTTGCATTCAAATTATTTGAATTATATCCTCATATTGTTATCAAGTTGTAGATCTAGATCGACATCTATAGCCATATAGGCTATATGACTAATAATATATCATAAAATAATATGTTTGTTTTTTTCTTTGTTGGTGATTATTGTGTTTATTTAACATTAAAAACCGACGACTTCTAAGAAGAAAATGTAATGCATGTAAATTAATATGTTCTGGATTTATGTTCGTTTTACTGCAATTTGTAATACTTTGGAAACTACTTCCTGTATAAATAATCATTTGTTTCAAAACACATGTAAACAAATTAAGAAATATACATACATACATGTAATAGGGACCTAGGTATAAATAGACCTATATCAGTGAATATATAGGGTTATGCTAATTAGGTATATACTGTATACTGTATTGATCTTCTTTGGTTTTGTTAAATGCATGAGATCATGAGTTTTAATATGTTTCTATAGTGTATACATCTATTCAAGTTACACGACAATGTTTAGGGCCTAGGTATATTATATAACCACTGCGTTTACATCCATATTTTGACCTAGATAATGTTACCGTCGACACCACACCGGTTCTCGTGAGGTATCGTGGCATTTCCTCAAACCACGTATCGATCTATAGAATTAAATATTGATTTATATTGAGCTGCATCTTTGTGGGTATTTATGCAGTGTTACCTGGTAGTGTTTACCATAATTAAGTATAGTTTACGAAAGAACATACGAAATTACAGGCATAATAACTCGTAAACAATACTGTCTTACCTGTAAGCCTAGAATATGTGGACCCGTCAACATAATAAGGAGTATAACAATAGGTGGCCTTGCCCTTTGTTGTATGCTAGCAACCGTTCATTATTTACGCCAGTAATATTTTAACAGTAATTTACATTAATGTTGTTGTTTTGAAATACATTTACTATTTGAAATATTTGTGGGGAAATACATATTAATGCTTTATAAATATATGCATTTATATTTGTAGGTATACATAAACTGGTTCTCTTGATGCGCAAAAGGTCGACAATATCAATAGACAGTACTCTAGTTACTTCGGCCTTTCCCGTGAATGTCCGCTAGTCTATTTCGGGGGTATTCGTGAAAATAAACACCTGTGTCAGTTGTTTTAAATAACTAATATATATGTTTCTATGAAGTAGATTCCTGACAGAAATCATATAATGTAATCTACCGGTATAAAATATGTAAATAAAATGGTGTCAAATATTTTACCCATAATCCGCTAGCAGGTGCGTGCTATTCAAGATGGCGTTATCTTCTACGAATTTACAATCAAAGAAGACATAAATACGGTTATTCCATCATGAAGAACAATGCTAGAGGGTACGCATCGGATGAATTTGATCAATGAGACACAATGCTACACATTACATAACAAATCAACACCAGATGCAAACACATTCATAAGAACTAGGTTGTTTCCGGGCACATGGTTGGCCATTGTTGTCTCCATCTCGCGGAAAAATGTGGGAAAGAAAGCGTAGGGTGGACGTTCAAAATCGTCATCACACCGACCGGTGCACAATGCTTCGTGGCAGTCATCTTATTATGTTTGGAAGATGTGTGTTTTCAAATGCCGTAACCAGTACTTCAATGTACGTAATTTGCTCACAAATAATGACAGTTATGTTCATTTAGTACAGATTTACTTTTCTGTGATTTGAAATAATGCTTCTAAATGTATTTAGCTTAGCCTAGGTTTAGCTAAATTAGCGCTAGGGATAAAACAGTCGTGTAGTTATCATGGTACAAATAAGCCACAACTGTAAATCGTATAATAAACCTATTAGTTTAATTAATACTGCTAACCAGCAACATTTTCGTGGTTCGTTTGCCAATTTCACATTATTTATTGTGAAGAGCCGAATCATGATGCACAATGCTGTTGTTAGCAGGGTTAGAAGTTCCCGGCGCCTGTGTGGACATTCTTTTGTTATGGGCGAGTATCTTTTCAGAGAAATTGCTCTTCTTATTTGACTTAATAGCCCGTTGGTGTGTTCAATTTCAAAGTTGTAAATGTTTTCACTAACTTCTAACCCTGTGTTAGTGGCTGTTTAATTAGGTTTCTGCGAATGTCACAATGTGTGGTAACAATATATATCGTAGGAAATATGAAATCATTAACCATCTACATGCTGAAGACAACTGGAGATGAGCTAAAGAGCCGTTTCGAATTCTGTGCCTAATCCAGCAGGGAAATTATTAAATATCTAAACACTGCTAATATAGTTTGGAAATTCCTGAGAATACTGTTTGTTCATGATAATTTAATGTACATACATGATATATAAGATGATCCTGCGTTCCCGCAGCAACGTTAAACTCCATATTCACTCACTACGAGTTGTTTCCAGGATTGGTATGACCCCGTTTCATTATTAACAGGTATATAGAACATCAGATAATCCACCATGCAAACTTCCAACGCCTACAGGTAGTTATTTGAATATACATCCTGCTACACCAAAAAACTTTTGATGGTACAGTATATTTTTTCCTGTCATAAACTAGAAAGTAAATGAGTAAAGTAATCTTGTTATTTGCACTAAACCCCAATACAAGAATTGTGCTACCTGTGTGGAACTATAAATTAATATTAGACATATGACCGTTGATCTTCGCATTAGCACATTCTTGGTGCACTCTTTTGCTACTGAAATGTGGATCCATTCACAGATACAAACTGAACAATAATGATTCGTATAGATTATCCTTTTAGTGTAGATTTCAATTAAGCGTCGCCGCTATTTTTTCTTTTCCACTGTCATGAAACACACATCAAATTCATTACCAACATGATACCTGACAACATTCTTACATTACCAGATTACAGCGACATAGAAATACTGCTTGTATACTCTGCTGATATTGATAACATCTCATTAAACCACAGGTTTGATGAGATAATTTGTATGTTAAAAGTGCTCATAAAAACCTTGTTAATCAATCAATTTAAAGTTAAATCAATTTAACAAACTTTTCCCGATACAACAGCTCATTAACCACAGGTTGGATGAGATTATTATTTGCATCATTGTAATAAATCATGACGTCTAATATAATTTGTCTCATTAAACCACAGGTTAAATGAGAATTAAAAAAATATAGGTAATGCTCATATTTTGTGGACATTGTTTTTACATCTCGCTCTGTAATCTACCATTTCAAGTTGACCGTTTCAATAAAATAAATATATTAAGACTTGTTCATTCATTTAATGTTATCTCCTGATATTGGCACCATTATTACACAGTGATATATAGATGAAATAATTTAGAAAATGTCTACTGTGCTAAGCTTCCAAACGAAAAATTTAATACAGAGCATGCTCTCTCGATATAACGCCCTTCGATGCACCGCAGATTCCGATATAATGCAGGGTCCATTAAAAATAAAATAATAATAATTTTTTCTCCAATTATATGCGTTGATGTAACGCGGGTGGCATGTCATGGACCCCAACTTCAGCGTTATATCGAGGGAGCACTGTATTCTAACTTCTAACACTGTATGCCTATTGAAAACCTCAACAAAGAAATGCTAGATTGCATATAGTGAGATAAACATGAATAATAATAATATAGCTTAAAATGTCGGAAATAAGTTTTGAAGATGTGTGCAGATTGACATATCGTTATCGAACCTGAGAAGGAAATTGGCTTCTGTATCTGTGCGATTGCTTTGCTGTTTGTTGGAAACTTTTGTGGGATTTGCACCACCGCCCACAAAAGCACACATGTGATCTACCTATTTTGCAGGCAATATCAGCTTTACAATGGACTTTGGTGAGAATGGTGAGCAGAAACTGAAAAATAGTAAAATATTATGGGAGATGCATCTGTCCACCCGTTCGTTGGCCGTGACATTCCGAACCACACTGGCAGCTGAGGGTAAGGGCTTCTAAGCCTAGCAGCCACATCTGGCGTGCACCAACCCACACCCCGAGTCGGGCGCTGGACAAACATTTCACTTACCTGTTGGTGGTTTAAGAGCATGTGTCACTTATGTGGCTCGCCGCAGTTTTCAATGCTTGTGGGTTCATGTTCAATGACATAGTTCAAGAGAGGTTCTTCCATTGGGATTGCGCAGGGATTCGATCGGGTTGTCTTCACGATTAAATTGGTACAACGTGGTATTTATTATTTCTAAAAATCGACCAACCCTCTCTCGGAAAGAGCCAAGATATTTCACTAAATCGCAAAGAGAAAGTACGTTATGTCCACATTTGACAGGACTTCTGGGTTGGTACATGGGGAAGGCGGACATTTTATAATCTGGTTACCATGGTTACTGAGCACGACCAATAGTGAGCACACTCGTTGAGCTGTAGCGATGATGCAGTGTGAGGGGAATCGTCACAATTCTGTCATTTATTTTTGTTGACAATTTTGTGACGTTATTAATACAGTCCAGTGTTCACAGGACACTGGACTCTATTGGCTTACTCTGAGTTGCCGACGCTGATGCTGACAACAGTTGTCTTCATTTGTGTTGGGATACAGAATGCAATTACTGACAGGAACTTATCAGAAGAATATGTGCAGATGTTAGGCAAATCACAAGCCTCAGTGAAGTATAAAAAAAAAAGAGAGTATACAGGACAAAAATTACAGTTACGATTGTCATTGAACATTTGCCTTTGTTGTCCCTTTAATTTAACTACTTGGAGATCTACACATTGTTTTGGTTAATGCACATGTTTAATTAATCATTTTATAAACTAATGCATCACAAAACTACACAGACAAATTGTTGAGATTTGCTATCTTCGTGAAATTAAAATTTTAAGAAATATGCCACAATTTGATCGAGGCATGAAATAGTCTGATTCTGTCTATTCTGATATTCTAATATTTTTTTAAATACTAATAAAAGTCACAATCCTTCAACATGTAGTTCAGAACTGGCGATACCATTAAATGCCAGATTCAATTGGTGCTGTCTCTAGATTCAGACTATGACCATTTTGGCCTTCCGACCATTAAAAGTAAGTATGAATCTGTTATACTCGATATGGCTGTTATTTTAAACTAATTATCCTTCTTGTTGTTCACAGATGCCTTCGGGCACCAGATCATTCTGTCAAGTTTGTGCTCAGTGCGGTCTTCAAAGTCGTCTTAAACTCTTCCAGATCAACTTTGACGAAGCTATCCAGCTGTGTGAAAACAAGGAGGTACGTTAAATATTATGAAAGTCGCTGCTCGACAAACATCATAGTGACAAAGTGTGGAGCAATCGTAGCGATGATGTAATGTCTGGTACAATGTGCATGCTTTGTCGATGTCTTGCGATGGTATTATCAATTGAAGAGATAAGTTCATTCTAACATTTGAATCGTCACATATGGATGGAAAATTCCCACTATTGAATAAAGCAATAATTCACTCACTCACTCCCACATTTGAACCACACATAAGTTACATTTTCCCACATTTTTACTACTAATTCTAAAAGTAAGATTATATCAATTTATTTAGTGTTCTCTATGGTGTGTTGTTTTTAAACAATGCAATTCAAAGCAAGTTATGTTTTGATTTCCAGGCATTTACATAATTGTAATTCATACTGCTTAAAATTTTTAATTTATGCTGCTAAACAGCTTTTCATTTTAAACCATTTATAGTATAATTAAATATTAGTTGTGACGTATGGATGAAAGATTCCAGCTGTGACATAAAACAATAATGTCGCTCTATCACTCACATAACTCTAATCTTTCTTTGCAGTGCTCTTTTCTCAGTGGAAGTGCCAGCATACAGCCTCGGGACTTCGCCCGTGTTCCTGTTCTGAGACGTAAATCCTCGCGAAGTGGCAAGTCCACGGTATCCACCCCTGCTGGAACACCGTACGTCCTGTCTCCGACTCCCAGTGTTAGCAGCGTCTTCAGTGTCACTGACAATCCTCCCGTCAATGGTAGCAGTCTTCAAGTCAACAGCGGCCCACCTGAGGAACTCGATCTCGAAGGCTTGTTGAACTCTGGTGCCTTTGATGAACCTCAACCAAAGGCAACATTGACTACTGGGAATTTTAACTTTGGGAATGATTTTAAAGCTCCCCTGCCGTTAAAGAGTCAGAATTTTTTGAGTGATACGACGAACGGACTAGCTTCAAACTGCAGTGATTTTACGAAGAAGTATGTGACAAAGTCGCCTAGATCTGTGTCACGAAATCCTCTTGATGAACTATTGGACATTGATGAAAATACGAACATATTCCCATTTGAAAGTGAACTGTCGAATGAGATCGTTGCTGGTAGTTGTGTTAATGGATTTGATTTTCACCATTTAATAAATGGTTTCAACAACTTTGATCAGGAAAACATTTATAAATTTGACAAGAGTTTGAATATCTTTGACATTGATAAGCTTGGTATTAATGCTAATACTGTTTGTGTTAATGACTCCGAAAGTGCACTAGATGACGAAGTGAGAAGTATATTCGAGTCGAGTAAAGCTTTGTCTAGGAAGCATTCATTTTGGGATTCTTCATCCAAAGACAAGATGATGTCGCCAATACGAGGTGAAGAGAATCGTGAGCTGACCGATACCAATAACTCCCATGAAAACAATAGGGATGTTCAGAGTGAAGTTGTTAGTCAAGACATGTTATGTGGGGCTGCCAGTGAGAGCATTACTTCAAGCCTCAGTAACGACAAGGAAGATATTGTCCCAGAACAGACAATGACTAATAATGGTTCTGATACAACTGCTGTAGTTAATAACAGCAACACGGATGAAGAGCCAATAACATCTTCTGTGGCTGCTGTGGAACCTATGGACTACCAGGAAACTGATGTTGTCGGGGAACAGCAAGTTGTTTCTGATGAAGTCGAGAATATTGTGGGACCCATTTCCAGTGATGACCAAAACACTGTACCAGTACCTGCAGAATATGAAGTAAAGGAAGCCGAGGTATCTTCTGTTCCTGATGACGGAGAAGTTAACATTTATCCCAGCAGTGACCAGACAGTGCCTGTGTTACCAGAAGGTACTGAGCTTCCTGTCTTCAATACAGCGTCTGCGCAAGAGGTTGATGGCAATGAAACCTACCCATCCCAACAAATTCCATCAGAA
This sequence comes from Lepetodrilus elevatus, assembly GCA_034780755.1. Classification (NCBI taxonomy): domain Eukaryota; kingdom Metazoa; phylum Mollusca; class Gastropoda; order Lepetellida; family Lepetodrilidae; genus Lepetodrilus; species Lepetodrilus elevatus. Next base: position 8,798 of record JAVCKZ010050092.1, read on the forward strand.
GAGACTGTGTCTGCGGACCAGCTTTCCAGTGAAGACATTACAGTACCTGCATCATCAGAAGGCACAGAGGTTCCAGTCTACTACACGGAGCCAGTGCAAGTTGATGGCAGTGAAAGCTCGGTGCAACATGCTACACTAGAAGAGATGTCAACGGCTGAGCAAGTCTATAGTGAAGATGCAACAACTGTCGACCAAGTGGAATCTGGAGAAGTGTTGCAGACTGTGGCAGACTCCATGTACAGTGGAGAGTCTGTTTCGGAAGAAGCCGATGGTAGCAGTCGACACACGGAGGAGGCTACAGATCAACAGGAGCTGGAGACGGAACTTGAACCTGAGCAGCAAGTGAACCCCGTTGAGATGGGAACAGTCGACGGTCATCACCTTGAAGCAGCTGGTGAGGAGCTTGTTACCAGTCCAGTGGTAGACGCTCTGAGCAGTGCCCAGGAAGTAGATGATCCAGGACATCTCCAGCAGCAACAGGTCTTCTCTGTGGACTCGCATGTCGACTCGCATACAGCAGGCGAAGGTGAAGAGGTTGCAAGCTCTCTTGAAGAACAGCAACGTATAATCGATGAGACAACCGCTGAAATGCCAACGGACGCGTTTGTTCCTGAAATAGCCAGTTCTGTGGGGCAAGATGTAGTAGCTGATAGTGAAGCTGTAGTAGCTGATAGTGAAGCTGTAGGGTCTACTGTTGCCCAAATACAAGAACAATTTGACCCAACCAGTCAGATCCCTACAAGTGACGTAGAAACAATTTCCCAGAGTGCTGTCTCAAGTGATCTGATGACTGAACAGGTCGTGTCGCATGTTGAGCCTGACAATGTAGCAATGGAGTACCAATCAGAAAATACTGTAATTGAAGAAACGCAATCTGTAGAGAGAATTGAAGGAGGATTTCAAGAGGCAACAGAAATTCAACAGAGTGCGTTTGTTGAGAGTGAAGCTGTTTCAATGGAACAAGTCGTTGAATCGGCTGTGCCACAAGGTGAAGCAGTAGAGAGCGTAGAACCATCCGTAGAGAGTGTAGAAGCAGCTGTAGAGAGTGTAGAACCATCCGTAGAGAGTGTAGACTCAGCTGTAGAGAGTGTAGAAGCAGCTGTAGAGAGTGTAGAACCATCCGTAGAGAGTGTAGACGCAGCTGTAGAGTGCGTGGCTACAGATGTGGGTTCTGCGGAGGTCGAGGGTCAGCAGTATGTGGCCGTCACTACTGAAGGAACTCCAGTTTATGCAGATGCTACGGACGTCCCTATACAAACTACAACATTCGTCACCACCAGTGGTTCTGATTCAGTGGTTGACGCCCAGCAGCCGACATACACCAGTGCATCTGAGGAGCAGCAAGTGTTGACATACCCCACTGCACAAGCCACCAGTCAGATGCAGGGCGTGCAAACCTACCAGTATACAACGGTAGACCACATTACCAACAACGCCCAACCTTTCCAGACCATTGACAACGTTCCCATCTTGGAACAAGAAGACCCTAATGTCGCATACAATGTTGGCGCCACTCACTTCATGACGACCGTTGGGGAAGAAGTGTTCGTGGAGGAGACTATCAATGAACAGGTCGTCGAAGAGACCGGCGCACCGCAGCAGGTGTTGATGGACGTGAATGGGCTGCAGTATATGGAGACGCAGGTCGCCGGGGCAGAAGAGATCGGCAGCACACAGGAGTCCATGGAAAACCAACTGGCCGCTATTGCTCTTCAGCAGTCCTCGGAGGGTCTGGTGACCACAGCAGCCAGTGTAACGGATCAGCAGACTGCACAACTGATGTCTCCCGTCACCATGGAGGGAGCCTTCATTGACATCCCTCACAGCATATCTAGTCACGCTGCAATGGAGACGCAGAGCACTCAAGTCATCCAGTATGTTAACAGTGCAGGTGAATTGATCCATCCTGACCAGGTATCCCAGACAATTGTCCAGACCGCGGCGGCGGGCGACGGTGCGCTCTACACCCAGTACGTCCAAAGTGAATCTCTCCTGCAACCAAATGTATCCTTGGCCAACGACGGCGACCAAGCCATTCAGACCTCGTATGCTGACAGTCCTAATACTATGGCTCCTGTGGTTGTTAGCGATTCTTCTCTGACTAGTCCAGATGTTATCTCGCCGACATCCCTGAATGTCCCGTCTAACCAAGATAGTATCCCTTTTTCTATTGTGAAGTCCCTAGCCGGGGATTCAGAGCCAATTCATCTGTTGGACAAACAGTGCTTGAACTTGTTTGTTCAGTGGCAAAATAAAGATGCCATGTGCTGGCTGGACGTTGTTCTCATAGTCCTCACCAACAGCGCGTATGTCCAGAAACTATTCACGGATGATGAGACCTCGGAAGCTTTAAAAGACAGCGTTCTAGCGACACTCCTGAAAGCTTACTATCAAGCACAGCATTTGGTGCAGAAGCTAACGACAAAGACTCACGATGATTACCTGGCAGCCAAACTTCTTGCAACAAAAACCAATGCAGCTGCTATTGTAGCAGCTGCAGCTGATGCAGCAGCCGTGCCCCAGAGTGAAGCAGCACTGGCTGGTGACCCTGCATCCACTGCCGCGACCCCTGAAACCACCACACCAGGCACAGAGCCACCCAAGCCGGCACCCACCACAGTCGTCAACAAGATTTCCATAAAGACCATGTCGGACTACTTCAAAGCCATGGAGATCTTGAACCACATCCGAGAGCAGATCTGGACCGCCCTGCAGCCCAGGCTTCAATGCGAGCGAGGGAAGAACGACAGCCCCCTGTTTGCCCTGCCGCTGCTGGTCCGTGAGCCGGCTATCCTGAAGGACAAGTTCAAGATCAGGTTCACGTACTCGTTCACCTGCGATGACTGCGCGTACCACCAGGAGGACGACCACTCCAAGATCCTGCCGTCCTTCCCCCAGGTGCCGGCCGACTTCAACATGAAGGAACCCTGCTTTGTCCGCAACTGTTTCCAGTGCAAGAACCCCGGCAAGAGGATGAGGATGACATTCCAAAGGTAAGAGTCGTTGTTGTAAATCAAGTTATGCTCCAGGAAAACAATAATTTCTCCTTTCATCTGTAAGTAATGTGGAGCAAAAACTAATGCACTCTAGTGTTAATTTGATATTTAGTATAAGTCCAGGCATCGACATTAACACTAGTCCTCTAGCCTAGGGCTTGTGTCGCAATTTTAAAGGTGTAAGGACTAGTAAAAATTCATAACATTTGTTATTTGTATCACTATTCGGACTAGTAAGTTTTAAAGTTTCTATCGCTGTAAGTCTCAATTTGTTTACTATTAAAAATAAATTTGAACTTATTCACTAGGAACAAATTGTAAGATCAAATTGCCAGAATTATTCATTATAGGAATAACAACATAGCAATCATTAACAATATTTCCATAATAGACAATAGTGCTGACAAAAGTCTCCAGTCAAAAGCTAATTAAACGAACATGAGTTCTCTCAACATTATAATTTGTCTATTTATAATACATAAATATAAATGATATTTTCACTTTTCAGCATCCCAGAGACACTCCTACTTCACTTCAAGGAGGGGCTGCCTCGCAGTAACTTCAATGAAATGGCCTTCACCTTTGGTGCCGACTTGTACACTGTTACTGCCGTTATCCAGTACAAGAACAACCCAGACCACTTTGTAGCTTGGATCAGAAATGGAGCAGGTGGGTGCCTTGACATGCATGTAAATGATCATTAAGTGTTATGATAAAGTTCTGGATTATAATTTTAAAAGAGTATTATTTCATTGCACGAAATGTTGGAATTGATGAATTATGGACTTATTGCCACAGAGAAAGTAGCAAGTTCTGAATTGTGCCAGTCGTGAAAATCATCAAATACCAAAATAACAGAAACCTGATTTATTTTTATTTTTGGTACTTGGCAATTTTGATCACCACTGGCAAGCTGAATTAGTAGTTTTCCTAAGATGTTCATTGATCCATTGTGACTGACAGTCAACTGTTCTGTTGCAGGTAAATACTGGATGGAGTGCGACGACTTGAAGTCCACCCTGTGCCAGTTCACCAACGAGGAGCCGACCATTCCCCCCAACGAGGTGCACATCATCATGTGGGAGAAGAACGTTCCCAGTGACGCCGGCCGTGTCTTGGTGGAGACTCCAGTGGCCAACATCCTGCAGTCCTGTCTGCGCGTGCTGCAGCCCGACGTCCAGCCCGGGTCCACTGTCCTGCTGCCGGGAGTAAAGGAGGGCGTTGCTCAGAGCATTAGGTTGCAGACCACCGAGGGAACTGCCATCAGCACTGTCAAATATCTCCTGTCCCAGACCGGGGCCACCAGGGTCAACAAGCTGCCTGGGATCATCACTCTGCCGGCTGGGTCCACGTCGGGAGGTATGCAGAACATCAAGATCATGTCCATGCCGGCCAGCTCTGCGTCCGGTCTTCTCGCCAATGTTTCTGGGATGCGACACGTGAAGACGGTGCCGGGTGCTCGCCTCACGCCGAAGCCCATGATCCTACAGACCAGAGCCAAGCCGACTATCGTTGCTACCAGCACGTCGGCCGATGGTACCGCTTCTCCTGTGGTGGTGCAGATGAGTTCTGGGAGGCAGGTCACGTCACCTGGACAAACCGTTATGAAACTCGTAAAATCTGGAGATAAGTTCATGTATCTTCCCGCGGACACTGTCCTCGCTAATGCTCAGTCATCTATGCAGACACTCCAGATTGAGAAATCTATTGCTCCCCAGCAGCTGGTCATAGGCAATCAGAGTGTCTCCCTACCACAGACTCAGTCTTCTGTAGCCTCTCCTATCGTGGTCTCGGGTATAGGCTCCACACCAAATCTCAAGTACATTCAGCTGGACCATTCCAAATCTGCTACAGTGGGTGCAGGCAAGCCTTGGAGCAAGGTGGGTAGTCCTACTATTCAGACTATGACAATCTCCACCCCTCAGACGGCCACCAGCTTGCTCTCCAGACCCGCCACTTCCACCCTGGCAAAGACGTACATCGTAGGCGCAGACGGCATTCTTCAGGAAGTTATCAAAGAAGTCCCCAGTGCGCCGGCACCAGTTGTCCAGAAGCCGAGAGTGACCATCATGCAGGGGCCGAAACCTTTAACGGCCAGACCGGGTGCCTCAGGACTTGGGCCTAGAATAATTGTGAGGAAGAAGACGGAGAATGGAGAGTATGTGGAGGAAGTGTTGAAGGACTTGAATGAGCACCAAAGTAATGAAATCATCAAAGCGATCCAGTCACTCAAGAATGGCGACTCCCAGGCAGGAAGTAATCTACTTCAGCAGCTGATCAAGACGAAGGCATCGAATGTAGCTCAAACATTAGGAGCCACTACTAACGTGTCCACATCGGTGACAACCATCGACCCAAGTAGGACTCCAAGCAAGCAGATAACCCTGTGCATGAAAGGAACTGGCACCCCGGGTACAACACGGTATGTGAAGATTGGAGATAGTCTTATCCAGACAGCTGTACCTGCAGGGGTAGCGACAGGAGCGAGAGGAAGAGGACGTGGACGAGGAAGAGGGCGTGGTCGAGGGCGTGGCATTAGGATCCAGTCACCTATTCCAGCCATTGCACCTGCTATTTCACCAGCTGTGCACACCACCATACATGATCCAATCGACCTGACAGCTCTACAATCCAGCCCTGAAGCTGTTCGGTTCAGCAAGCCAGACACCACCCAGGTTGTGATGAGCCCATCTGGACAAGTGACGCTGTCACAGACTTCAACCACTCAGGACGGCTTGTCTACCTCCAACATGTCCCAAGCAATGGCGATCCTGACAGGTGCGGCCAATGTTCCATTCACCGGTCAAACAATTGCAACTAGCACACCTCAAGGGATGACTATCACAACAACTCCTGTCAGCCATTCAACACCAGGAGGTCTGTTAAAAAATACTCTCATTACTAGTCAAGCAGCAGGACCAAGCCCTTCCAAGGTGGTAATCCATGATGCAAGCACGTCTACTCAGTCGCAAGACATATTAAGCCCTGTTAAAGTCCTTGCATCTACATCGTTGCTTGCCAGCAAGTCGCCAGCCAGTATCATCATGAAGAGCCCCCAAAGTGTCGCCAGCAGTCCCCAGACTATTCACTCACCGATACTTTTGCGAACAACAGGCCAAAATACCTCGAACCAAAATGTTGTGTCCGTACAGACGCCACCTTCATCCACCAGGTCTGTTCAAGTCGGTGCGTCTGTTCAAGTGAGTACATCTGAACTCCCTGCCACCGGATCCGACGGAAGCAAGTCGCCGAAGGGTCAGCGGTACGGACCTGTAATATCCGTTTCTGGAGCGCAAGGCAACGCTGCACTGCTGGCCAAGGCCATCCAAGAGCTGATGAACAAAGGCGTGCCTCTCTCCAAGCTGCAGAACACCACATTCCTGTCACAGCTGCTGGCTACCATTAAACCAAAGATGAATACACCTGCTGCGGCTGCTCCAGGAACCACTGCCAAGAGTCTGATCCAGATTACCCACCAGAAGAAATCTGCAACTGTGAGCAGCAATGCTTCAACGATGTCAGATATGGATGTCTCGTCGCCGGACACCTTCCAAGCATGTATAGAGCCAACTGTATTACCAGAGACCGGTCCACCGCAGCAACTTGTTTCCACTGATGATCCTGACAACGTTTTAGTAGAGACGACTCAAACTGAAGTTGTCGCAAGCGAGATTCTTCCTAAATCGGTATTTGAATCTCCAGAGAAAATTGCACCGCTCGTTAAACCAGGACAGTCTTACCTAGCCGCTGTGAAACCCTTTCTCAAGTTGGATTCGAGTCAGACCAAGTCTGTGACCCAGGGTGTGTTTGATGGATATAAGCTGAAGTCTGCGGTCGTGAAGACCTCTTTGCCATCTGTCGCAGAGAGCGGCTTCACAACTATCAATATGAAGGGTGCTAGCAGAGGACGTCCAGTCGGGTCACCAGAAGTAGTAGCTCCTGTTCCAATTGTGGCTTCTACTTTGACCACGCCCGCTACCACTACTGTTGTGAAAGAAGCAGTAAAGACATCGACACTGCCGGCTTCGCCACCCTTGGTGAAATCCAGAAAGGAGACCATAGTGAAGACATCGCCGCAGTTGTCCACCAAGATAACAATAACGCCATCCAAGTATCCTGACCAGCCGGCCGTGAAGACCAGCGTGGCGTCGCTCTCGTCTGGCATCATGGCGGTGGAAGACGTGTTGGCGGCCAAGAAGGCGACGCCACTGGACATCATTGCAGACGCTGCCGTGTCCAGGCTGAGCGTGTCGGAAGACACCGACTCTGACGTGTTGTCACCGCCTAGTGATGCAAGCGAGGTCACAAACGTTGTAGCTGATGTTACAGAAGCAGGTGATGCTGTGGAAACTGTCGTAAGTAGTGTTGATGAAGCTACTGGCACTACGCAAACTGGTGGCACCGAAACCAGTGCAAATCAAGAACAGACGTCCGGTCAAAAGAGAAGTTTCATGGATGCCTTCCACTCTCCCAAGAGAAGTTTCATGGATGCGTTTGAAAGCAGTTTGTTACCCAAGGAGGCAAGTCGAGTTGTTACGGTTCCAGCACCTGCCCCCAATCCAATTGTTCCTAAGGACACTATAGTTATTAAGGACTCGCCGCCTAAAGCTTTCATCAAGCCTAAAGGAAGACCTCCCAAGCAAACTCCTACTCCTGCAACAACATCCGATGGTACAACGATATCTGATGGTAACTCGACGCCCAGGGGTAGGGGAAGATCTGCAGGAACAGTTATATCCCCAACTATTAAATCACAGAGCTCGTCGTCTAGTGGGTCCACGACAGTCCAGACAGTACAAATTTCACCATCAGACAAGGCCAAGCCCAGAGGCAGAGGGCGGCCTAAGAAGATATCGGCAGACGACGAACCTGAACCTGGTGAAGTGCTTGAAGACACCTTGGATAATGTGGAAGAATCGCCCCCAGTGGATACGCCAGAGCGCAAGGTCAGAGGTCGACCACGTAAGCTGCCAGAGGATGCCACACCCGAGACACCACCAGCAGCAAAGAAGGGTAGAGGCAAACCTCCAAAGGAAATTGTTAAACTAATTCCGGCCGTTAAACAAACTCCCGGAAGAGGGAGGGGTCGACCACCGAAAGAGTCCCCAGAACCAGCTGTAGTTGCCAGCAAACCTAGAGGGAGACCTCCAAAGCGCCTGTCTGAAGGTTTGCAGGCTGTTGGTAAACAACGATCTTCTGATGCCAGTGAAAGTCCTAAGCCGTCCGCCATTGGTACCAGACGAAGATCGTCGGAAGCCAGTAATCCCGAGAAGGCCGACAAAGGAAGGCAACGAAAACCAACACTAAATGAGAAAGTGTCTACACCAAAACCTAGAGGCAGAGAATCTCCATCCCCTTCAACACAAACTCCAAAATCAAGCTCGAAGACGACGGACAAGACGATGAAATCACCAGAGCCTGAAACGAACATTACCGAGCCTTCATCTGAAGTAAAGTATATTGGGAAATACAAAATCCTACCCATTGAAAGGCCCAAAACTAGACGTTTTGTAAACCCGGGTTTCTCTCCTGGGAGGTCCCCGTCACATTCATCAGGTCCAGATGACATAGTTTCACCACCGAACGAAGCGCGAGGCAAGACCAACAAAAGAAAAGCACAGACTCCAAGTAGTTCTGCCAAGCGAAAGAAAACTGAATGACATTCCTACATGGATATTTATGTGTAAATGACTGAAAATTTTGCAATCTTGCTTCAATGTGTGTACATCATTCTGGGTGCATATTGATATTGGATATAGCGAGTGGCATTCATGCTGCAGATGATATGGTAAATCCAATATATATTTCAATGTACATAACATAAAACTTGTCATTTGTCGTTTCAGCCTATGTATGTGTTGTACATAATGATATGTAGCCTAGTTGATATATATTGAAAAGCAAATACAACTTCACTGTATACTATAGTTAAATTGTCCACTGACCCATATCGTTGCAGTCTTCATCGTGCAATCTGTGTCGCGTCTTGTAAATACACAAAGCAACTGCCAAAAGTCTACTTGTTGGTCCTCCACGTCTTGTAATGATGAACATATTGTTCCTAAATTTGTAGTTCACGTTTGGTCGTTTTCAACTCTTTGTTACAGCAGATATCAGGAATTAACTTTGTGACAACTGTTAAATGTTGCACGTTCTATTTATCATTCCTCTCTATTATATACTTATCATGTTCATCATTGATTTGTTCTAAAGGTCATTTCTACAGTTGAATGATGTTTGTAATGTAGTATAATCATTCACCAGATTGTATTTCAAGTTTTGTTATATTGGTTAGCGCTAAACATAATGTAACACTGGATAATGGCAATAGATTTTACAGTGTAAATTAGACAGGATTTTTCAGAATTTATTATCATTGTTAATATTGGCTGCCATTTCATCAACATTTCCATCAAGTAGTGCAGTATTTGTACTATAATAGTGTTTACTGCATATAGCTGACACGGAAATATGACAAAAAGTCACGTCCCAGATATTTCCTTCTGTTTCATGTCTGCTTCTTAATCTTGAATTAAATTTGTAAATAAGAACAAAGTTGCGGCATTACCAAATGTATATTTTTGTCCAGTTGCTTGTTCAGATTTCTATGATAAATATGATTTAAGAGAAAAGAACTAGTTTTGTTGTATGTCTCAAATTGGACACCTTATCATGAACATATTCTCTCAAGTCACTGTATAAGTGAAATATTCCTGCAATGTAAAGCAACAAATCGGTCGATCCATCTTGTATATTGTAATACAGTAGACCTCTCGCATAAACCGGACCCTCGCATAGAACGGACTGAATCTGAAGTCCCGATCCTGTCTAACGCTAATTGCGGCATATGCATATAACGGACAGAAATAGCCAGTCCCAATGAGTGTTACATGCGAGGTTTACTGTATACATGGTATATACATGATGGATCGATTGACAGAAGTCTACCAAATTATTTTTCCAAGAGTTTTCGCAAATGGGTTAAAGATCCCGGGCTTGTTTCCACTGAAATCACAATTATGTTGCCATGCCCGTGTTAATAGAGAGAGAGAGAGAGATCATAGCACAAGTATACCACCGTTGGAAAATAAGGGAACGATATTGATATTCTTGTATGGTACGCATTCAAATGCGAACACATAAATTGGTATTTCTCGAAACGTGAGAAATTAATTGTAATGAAGTTTTCAACCCAAGCACAATAATGCATGTGCATGCACGTGTCTTATTGGATTGTTTAACAGTGGCACTTTGAATTTGCCTTTACTAAGTGTTACCATTGTGCGTTCACTAATTTTCTGACGGTAATTATAGTTTACAGCTGAACATGACACATCGCACACACGTACTTTGGCTTGCACAGGAACTGACAATTGTCTTAGTTTGAGGTGCTTTCAAGATTGTTTCACTTGTGTTGCCGTTGGAGGAAACCTACATGAATAATGGCGATTGTTGGAGGACATTTGTGAGCACTGGCTGGTACTGATGGCCTGCATCCAATTTTGGCATCAGAAATGTCATTTCCATGAACATTGATGCAGGAGTTGCGACCGACGATGGTTTTTAAGTGGATTGTGGAATACTAGAGCCATCCAGCATTTTTCATGTTATTGAAATTGAATAATCTTGTTGCATTTACTGGTATATATGAGATCACTGGAAGCATACTTTCATGTCGGAGCCTTTCGTGCATCACAGTGATCCAGAGACATTTGATGAACAAAATATTTTACCACTTTCAATTTACATGTAGTTATTTTCGTAATAAATGACAATAGGGTCAGTAGGTCACAATGGGATATCGTCAAATGTGTGGCGCATTTAGGTGTTTGACCGGTTTATGTCACCGGATATTGAATAAATCTTGGGGGCTATCTCGTGGAGCGGATGATTTTGGGGAGTATAATGGACAGCATCTTTTACACTAGAAGTTTCCAACAAATGAACATTAACAGTGTATTGCACCAATTTATTTTTATAAATTTGCAGTAGTCTACATATTGGAAAGAAATTGCTGAATTCATAACTGTTTACAAAAGGTTTCTGAATTTATAATTGCTTAAAAAAATGTTCACAGTACAAAACAGAATTCAATACATCCACATTATTGTGAATAGGACTTGTTACACAGATCTAACAATGGCTAGTTTAGAAACAACCTGTGAAGAGTATAGTATACAATATATACAAAGATGAGGCAGAATGTTAACATAACAAGATGCAGTTGATGAGATAACTTGCACATTTTGGATGGACATTGATGAAGCTGAATATACTCTCTACCTCTAGTGTGTGGCATTAACCCTCTCCCTGCTGGATTAGGTCCTACCACTGCACTTCGTGGCATCTCTAGCTTGAAGAGAGTTAATGCCAGCCATGTATCACAATGCAAAATTTAAGGCTAGTAGATATTTCAAACAGTTTTAGATCTTTTATTCAGGGATGTAGGTTTCACAAACAGGTTGCCATCCCTGCATAGTTGCACCACATCTTCATCTTGCATCTTTCGATACCATATTGTGGTAGAAGATGATCTATGACCACTGGGGATAAGGTAACTGTACAAAATGATTATATACTGTAAATCACGAAATTAATGCGTCACTAATTTAATGCGACCTCTAGATTTTAGACGTAAACGCGACACCAATAAAATGCGAACGGCCATGTCTCCATTCATGTTTGTTCACTAGTCCTACCTTTTACACGCAGCAATTAAATGCGACAATACAGCGGTCGCATTTTTCACATTAATATTCTGCTCGTGTTAATTTCATGATTTACAGTAGTCGGTAGGAAGGCGAAGTGCAGAGGACTGTTCAGGAGAACACGAACCCGCGAGTACACGCATGAAATCGCCTTGGAAACCTTCATCCTTCATATGTGACGTCACATGATAACTCTCGTAAACTCGCCCTTCTGAACAGGCCTCTTGTTTTGGAGATGATGATGAATGGTGCACAAGTTTCAGGGGAGACCACTTCGGTATCCTTTTCCAAGCTCACTCCAGTTGATCCAACTGAAAGCAAATAATAAATTAATCAGAATTCAGTTTAATGGCTGATGAGAGATATGAAAATATTGGAAACCAGTGGGGCATGCGGAAAATGTAGCTTGTTGCCCAATACACTTGTGTAGATAAGTCGAATGTACATACTTTCAGGTAAAATGTGTGACCATAAAATGTCAACAAACATGATTATATGCTTTTAAAATACTGTAGACAGTGATTGAATCGGTGCATTATGTCACAGCGAGACTATTTCTCCAATAAACGATGAATACATTTTTAAAATTGTATTTGGGGCATAAATAACTCATGAAAACTAAATGAAAAAGTAACAGCGTCTGAATAATTTAAGAAGGGTTTTGGGGACACCTCTCCACCACTAATCCCAGGTTTCACCCCTGTTAAATGCAGACCCACCAGATCATCTGTGGTTTCGTTGTGTGTGACTGATGCTGGCGCCTCGACACTGGCAGCAACAAACTCATCTGCTTCCTGTTTTGTAACCTTGCTGTCTTCACACTCGTGCTTGGCAATCAGCGCTTGCTTGTCTGAAATATCAGGACACAAAATGAGTGGGAAATTTAACCTTATGTATTATAGTTTGGCATGAAATGCATTGACACCCCTATTTCATAGATTATCTCCGTAAATAGTACATGGATTGACGAACAAAAAAACTTCAATTTCTTATTTTATCGGCCCTATCCAAAATTGAAAAAAATAAAAATAAAATGCAACATTAATACAAATTCTGTTATATAACGATCACCAAATATAATGGTAGGCGACATCCAAAGAAGGAACAGGCAAAAAGGCTCAATTTCCACATGATGATTCTCTTCTTTGCATACTCATTATGCTGGGTTCGTGAACTCTCTCACCTTGAACAATCTGGTCCCAGAAATCTCTCCTCCCTGCTCCAATCAGTGTGTCCTTGTATGTCTTCATGAACACGTTGAACAGCTTCGGTTCTTGTTTCTAAAGGGTTAAAGATGCAAATTTGTAGATAAATCTGCCCTTGAAGTATTATTTCATGCTTAATTCAAATCTTGTATGGAGATTTATGAAAAAAGTATCTTGAGCATGAAATCGTACTCAAAAATGGTTTCTTGACTTGGATCTGGTTTTCAAAAATAGAATGATATCAAACAATGACAACAAACAAACAAACAAACAAAATCAAAACATAATTGACTAATTTGTTAATTCTCTGCACTATCCAGCAGTTCTTGCAATACATGTAGTGAACTTTGATGCATTCTTGCCTCAATGCCTTGGTGAACTCGCCTTGATGCACTCTTGCCTCAATGCCATAGTGAACTCACATTGATGCACTCTTGCCTCAATGCCTTAGTGAACTCACCTTGATGCACTCTTGCCTCAATGCCTTGGTGACCTCGCCTTGATGCACTCTTGCCTCAATGTCTTAGTGAACTCACCTTGATGCACTCTTGCCTCAATGCCTTCAGACAGTCCATGGCCTTGCTGTAGAACTGCGTCCCAAACGAGTCAGTGACAATCTGCTGGATTCGCTTCTCCATCTGCTTGCAAGCTGACAGAAAACCATGTGGAAGATGTCAACAATGACAGATTTCAATAATACTAGTAATACGCATCATAATATTTATCGTCATACTCATGATAGATTGAGCTGGAGCAACAGGAAACATCAACTATGAAGTCTCGCATACCTTCTTCAAACAGGTCCACATTTTTCTGGCTGATGAGCGATTGAAAATCTTGTATTGGAGTGACCGTTCCCACCTGATGACAAGAAGTAATATTTTACAGATAATTATTAAAGCGACTCATACATATAGGGGATTTTACCTGTGTCCATTTTTATTATAGGTCATGTGATTCAGCTGTTCTTTAGGGCATTTTCGGTTGCCTTCATCATGGAGAGGGTTAATTTAATTAAAACCAAATAATACTAAAGCTTGATGATAACAGCAATTCTCTATTCATTTCACGAACTGATGGAAACACGGACTTAGAGCATGTGAAATAACCTTGACCTCACCTCTGTGACCTTTGCCCTGGTGATATCCTCCATTCCTCCTTCGAGGTTGTCATCCAATCTCTGCTTCTTGGGCGCCGGACCTGCCTCAGCTTCCCTGGAAGTATACTTGACATACAACACACGGTCACGTTCATCTCACTCAATGTTACACTGATGGCATCCATTTAATCAAACAAACATAAGTGTTGAAAATGATTGTATGACTGGACTGATGGGAAACTATAGTTATGAATTTTCTGTATTGAGAGAGAAAAACACACACAAACATGTCATTTGCAAAGGGATAGATCATTCTCTACAATAAACAACATCAGTACCCAAAAGGTATTCTTCTAGCATGACATTTAATCAACTGTAATTTAATTTTCCTTCTTACTTGTCTTTGAACATGTTTTCACCAGTTTGTTCTTCCTTCTTTTTCGAGACAACTTCTAATTTGAATTTTTTCTTAATTTTGTTCAGATCATCTTCACATTTTACAACAATTTCTTGTGGTGGTTGGAGGCAGCTGGCAATGATGGGAGACAACTCTGGCAATCCTTCGTCATTGTTTTCAGCTCTATGTTGAAGGCACTGCAAAGACCGGAGTGAGTGAGTAAATATGGAGTTTAACGTCGCTGCGAAAATCTTTCACCCATTTGCGACGATGTAAAGACCGGAGAATCTGTTATTACATCAAGAACAGTTGGTTGAATAAGCAAACTGTTTATCTCAAATACAAATATGATTAATTCACCCAGCAGAGAATGGGTACCCGGAAGGATGAGATGGACATGTGAATGATAACCTTGTAGCGCCTTGAACGGCAGGTTTGGTTGCATACTCTCAAGGGAGTTGAGAAGTAATCATTGAATTCACACAGATCCATTGACCGGGGTAATACTGTAGCGCTATGAGCATGCTTTCGAGCGTGTGTGTGATGCAATAAAAATGTTTACATTATTATTAGTAGTAGTATTAGTATAATATTATTATTAACACTTCCATGCAAGTGTTTGCATATTGATGTAAACAGTCGCTTACTGGTGGTAAAATGAACAGCAATCTATGAAAACTGCATGGCTAGTCAATCGTTTGTTATCGTTGTCATCAGGCCATGCATAATATAAATATCGATCCGCTACCACGTGTTGTAGGCTATATGTTTACCTATGTAGGTCAACTTCGATTTATATCAAGCGCTAGAACTTTTTAATATAATCGATAATGTGTACAAAAGTTCTCACCATTTAATGCCTTTGTTTCAGAATAGTTACTTATCATTCCAGAACACGTAGGTATCCAATAGTAGATCGTAGAAGAACAAACGAGCATTCTCAGATCGATATTGAAGCTCTCAGCCAACACAGACCGGATGTGTGGAACCATTAGAGCAGCGCTTGAACTTATAAGTCCCCGGATGGAAGGACGGAACATTCTCTCGCAAGAAACGTTGGCATCACTTTGTCAAACATTCTTTTTAAACTGCATCCTTATTATGAATGTTGTGGAAACGCCTGAATTTTGAAGTTTGACGGTGGCAGTGGCATTCTCCAAATATTGAGATAAATCAAGACAAGTATCTACAGTCCTAAAAATAACAGGAAGTAACAACGAGATGTTCTACAGAGAAATTATTTTGATAAGGATCAAACGGCTCCATGACTAGTCTTTCGTGTCAAGGAATTCAGTAAAACATGAACCTCATAATTGCTGGCTGACTGGTTAAACATGGTACTTGGGTGAGAACAAATAGGCTGGTTGGCATGGGCAGTAAAACTTTTAACCCATTACCGAATTGTATGTACAGTACTAATAAGTGTTAGCATATGTTTTATGGTTTGAAAGCTTCAATACACCATACATGTACAATTTGTGAGTGAACCAATTGCAATATGATTCACAGCACTAAAACCGTGAGAAATTGCATCGTGAACAACCTTTATGACTTCTGAATAAGGTGAACATTCACATGTACTCTAGTATAGTTGAAGCATCTATTTTAATAGAAATCAAGTTCATAATAGCAAGGCAGAATACTCACTTAAAGAACGTTCCATTGTCCTAAAAATACAACGCAATATGGCTTCGTCATGTCTTCTACCACGTAATTGTACCAACATGCGTATTATACATTCAAGCAATGTCAGACTAGATTTAGTAAGGTCGGAACAGTGTGATATCTAATTATCTCCCAGCGATGCAATGAAATGAGTATGTGTTGTACATACACGTAACACTGAATTAACATGTATTCTAGTTGTTGATGTTGTTATTTATATTTCTTCACAAAATATAAAATAGATGTATTCAAAAAACGGTTCGTGGTGTCATAATGATTTAATTACCATTCGAATTCCTTATGTCCAATTTTTAAAGGCCATTCATATGAAATCAATAGATAAGTAATATTGATTAAATGCATTTGTGCAGCTACATTAGCGACAAAAGACTGCGACACGACGGTACTATATGGATTCTATAAAGGAAAGATACTGTCAACTAGAATCTACGTCGTCCATTTTTTTTAGTTCCCTGGAGAAATAGCATGGGCGTAATCCACGGGATTTCCATTACGATTTTCTCCACTGATCCCGTGGGAAAATACGCCAGATTATCCCTGCGATCCGTGAAATCCATGCATATGTATGACATGTGATAACCTCAGGTCTCTGTATGCAATGACTAGAGCATCAGTTGCAATAACAGGCAACGAAGAGACCAGAATCAAAATCGATATACGTCTGTACGCCCATTACGCCAAATACCGTTAGCGTTACGTGTTTGTCCCGTAACTGTGTCACGTCATTTACGTGGATATACACGGTATGGAACTGTGAACGGCTAAGCAATATTACCATCACGAAGTGAACGACTTACACCACGAGAATAACTTTTATAACTTGTGTCTAGCTTGTATTACTATACAGTACCTTTGGAACTTTGGAATATTGTAATCCCTAATTCACAATGTGACCGACTTGAAAGTAAATTGCCCAAAACACTTTTTCGAAAAAGAAAAAAAAAATATCCGTCAAGTCAGTTCTTCGATCTATGTGTTAATTAATCAGCATTTGTTCTCAAAGCAGCAATATGTGAAAACATTTTACCAATATTTTAAGGAATGTGTATAGTACCTACAAACCAAATTTCAGTTTTCATGGTTCAGCTGTATTTACTGAACGTGCTCCGAAAGCCATTTGGAGTTATAACCAGGTGAACGATTTACAGACCACGTCAATGAACGATTCCCATACCGTGATGTAGGTGGATCAATTTGGGCTTGTCTTACATGAAGATCTTCGGCATCGGAGGAAGAAATGTGTTGCCTATCTGGTATATCTAAACAACGTCGATACCGAGGTACCTGATAACAGCAAAACAATCAATATAGTCCTCGCATGACTTTATTGTCAGCTTAATGTATCCCTCACACAGCGAGCGCCAGGATGAACAAATCATTAATTGGCTCCATCTGTAGATAAAAACATAGGCAGCGTGTCGTACGTTGCGCCAGCGATGAGACATCTCTCTGTTGAACATCCCTAGTTTTTATGCATGCATTTATAGCGATATATTATACTGTCGGTATTCTATGATTTAGGGAGGCTATTCTCGTAATGTTCTTACGATCTTATTGACCTATACTAAGAACGTGCGTAGCATGTTCACTGCGATACGAATTTTTAAGATTGTCGTACGATTGTAAGAACGTTTCGAGAATAGGCCCTCTGGGCCTTCCTGTACGAAAAGGCGTAACTTTAAAAGGAAACCTTAACTCCAACTTTAGCAGTTGTGTAGTCTGTGGTTAAGGTTGGAGTTACGCCTACGTTAGAGTTACATCGTATCGTACACGAGGACCCTGATGTCAGTACAGGGGTGCGTTCAAAGACACAATGACTTTCAAGCGGCTTACCAAACTAGACACTGTCTCAAGAGGCGTATGAAGCGTATATGGGACAAGGAACCAGTTTAGCTAAGCCGCTTACTCAGACCTGTGCTGGTTGAACGCACCCCTGGTGTGTCTGTGGAGTTACAAGAACACATTTCATACTTTAGCGATTCCTCTGACATACAATAATTTCCAATAAGTATTACATTAGGCTATGATGAAGTTATGCCAGTTATTTCTTGGATAGAGAATTACTATACCTATATACAGTACCCCTGACCTTTGGATAAGTTTATTTAATAATTAAACGCACGCGTCAAGATTGTGTGAAGATGTACAATGTGATGGTTGTATTGGAATAGCTTACTATACTAATAGACTATAACGAAATGGAGTCTACGCTGAATTAGAAATACGTTGTCATTGATGTATCTTGCGAGACGTCACCCGTCCTCTCTGGAATCTGATAGAGTGAAGAAGTTCGGTTTATACATTTGGTGCCCAATATATATTCGGACAGGAGTTACTAGAACAAAAGATTGTCCAGAAATACTTGAACATGAATTTGAATTAGATTGTGAGGACCCATGCGGAAATGTGTCAGTGTTGTTGTTAATTCCTGATGAAGAAGAAAATACAGTTGAACGTCACCTGGTGCCACTTCCTGTTGACGTTGAACGGTCTTTTCTTCTTCATCAAATTCCTACCAAAACTATTACGTAATTTTAATATGTAACGTAGATTTCGAGAACACCATTGGAATACTGTCAACAGCGTAGTTACCTTTACAGGCATTCATTATTCGTGTTTGTTGACGTGCTGGACTTCGTAGGAAGTTTCAAGGCAGGGATGTTTGAAGCTATTTTCTACGACTTAGACCGGATATTGTGATTTTCCGGATACGGCAGTTTGATCATGCACGGACGTAGATCAATCACAGATAACACGTGCATGTACAGCAACCTAACGCCATCGTCGATATAATGCCACAGTTCAGAACAGCTTTCCTTACTATACCAGTCAATGATGATAATCCAAACATTTCTTGTTATGTATAACGTCACCATTATTATATATTTTATTTATTATTATTATTACTGTTAACTTCATCTTCTTTTCTACAAGCAAACCCTACCCTTTCATTGAGCTAACATAAAGGACTTCTTTGAAACAGGTTTACATCATTATAATACTGACAAGTTAATCTATTTTGTGTTTGTCTTGGGAACACTCTCTGATGGAGATTCCTTAGTTCCCTGTGAACTACGTGCATACAACTAACAGATTAAAGTAATTGACAAGACTCAGGTACATTAAATAGCAATAGAAATGAACTTTACATTGCTGCACTTCGTCGTGAATTAGGAGGATGGAAACGCTGGATCAAAAGGAGGGGGAAATAGATCAACTTGAAACAAATGATATTTCCATTATCAGACACTCAATATTATTGACAGTTGTGTCCAGTTTTATGTTACGAAAGCTGTTACTAATAAATTATTTATTTGTTAGTGCAAATAAGTTTCCAATCTGCGTCACCAAGCAACGGAGCAACACGGTACAGGTTTATAATTCTATTACGGTATCGTTTGATCTAAATCTCTGGATGATCAGAAGTGTCAAGTTCCATCAGGGATAAATAACATGACAGTGTAAGCTTGTTAATCCATTCTCAAGTAATATAGAAAAGTGGATCACCTAAAGCTATTTAATAAAAAAATTAAAAAATCTTTTAAAAAACAATCTTGTTATAAAACAGTACTGGTATATAATTTACGATCTTAATTCTCAAAACCAAATCCATGTTGAAAAGCAACACTGATTTGTAGATGGTAACTCCAAGGAAAGCGGTTGAAGGCTTCTTTTAAATATTTCATTAGGATAAAGTTTGCTCTTTTTCTAAATTGCACATGATTCGTACTTATAACATACATAAGCTTCTACTGTTCCACCGTGAAAGAAGAATTCGATCAATATACCATCTATTGACGTTCAAACCAGTTTTTAGCAAAGTTAGTACCTTGCTATATAAGTTAGTATATTGCTATAGAAGCCAGTATCTTGCTATAGAAGTTAGTATCTTGCTATATAAAGGCTAGTACCTTGCTATAGACGTTAGTATCTTGCTATAGAAGTTAGTACCTTGCTTTAGAAGTTAGTACTTTGCTATAGAAGTTAGTACTTTGCTATAGAAGTTAGTATCTTGCTATAGAAGTTAGTACTTTTGTATAGAAGTTAGTATATTGCTATAGAAGCTAGTATCTTGCTAGAGAAGCTATAGTATCGTGTTATAGAAGTTAGTATCTTACTATAGAAGCTAGTATCTTGCTAGAGAAGCTAGTATCGTGCTATAGAAGTTAGTATCTTACTATAATAAGCTATAGTATCTTGCTATATAAGTTAGTATCTTGCTACTAGTATATAAGTTAGTATCTTGCTATAGAAGCTAGTATCTTGATATAGAAGCTAGTATCTTGCTATATTAGTTAGTACTTTGCTATATAAGTTAGTACTTTGCTATAAAAGTTAGTATCTTGTTATAGAAGTTAATATCACTGTCTTTCCTGTCACCGAATGCCGTGTAAATCAGTATCTAACGATTCGATGGAAAATATTTACTAAGAATGCAGACCAGGGATTTATGAGAGGAGCTAGACTGTACTATGTGTAGACTGCCATGTGTCACCAGGCGTCTGCGCCATGCTGTACCAGATCTCCAGGAGATCTGCTGCCTATTCATGAATACTTGTACTTAACATACTAGTATATATAATACCCATATACTTTTGCCAGTAACCTAATTATTTTATCTCATGTATAAAGGACGGCAATTAAATGGAACTATAGGGGTATTAATTATTATCATTAGATTGTGTCGGTAAACATTTCACGTTTATATTCAACAAGAGAAAAATACGTGATTGGATATATGAAATGACCATACGAATTTACTTCCTTTTCGTGGGGAACAATACAAAATTAAAGATCCCAATGTTTTTATAATTCCTTATAGGACTGTTGTACGATACCTTTGTGCACGATGGTAAATTATGATAAACTTATATTTCTTTTGAACAAAGATCACTATTTTGGATCAGAGATTCTACCTCATTAGCTATACAATAATTGCTTAAGATTTCAAGTAAAGTTCAGAGCGCACAGGTCGCAACAGATGAGAATGATTCTACGAACCAAAACGCGATGGTATAGTGCGCTCAGCTACACTACACACTGTTTGTGATGGTATGTTGTACACACTGTTTGTTATGGTATGTTATGGTATGTTGCAATGACAATAGGCCCACATCCATTTGTGTCGTTATTCCCAGTGGATGTCACTATCATTTATAAATGACATACAACCGAATGTCATTGTGCGGCATGTACATCATTTCATTAATTGAGACTGCATAATTACGCTCAATTCTCAATACGATTATACAACACAGGTCAGAGAACCAAACCTGTTGATGTATTCCTACTCGCATAAAACACACCTTTATCACTGCATATGAACAAAGTATAAAGAATACAGACTTCCTCAGTTCGATCAGACGTTCAGATATTGATTGTCAATCATTCAATTCTGCTGAACGCAAAACCAGCTGTTTTGGATTAACGCAAAGAAAGGTTGTACTCACGAGCTTCAAACGTTCTTCAGTGAGACCCTCTGAGTGGGTGGTATCAGAGAGATACGACACCTGCACGGATGCAGTTGCAGTTGAAGTCGTAGCAGCAGCAGATGAAGAAGAAGCTGTAGTGTTATCCGTATGGAGGCTTCTGACACTGTCCACGCGAGTGATTGGGGACTTGACAGGCCGTGATTATTGATCCGCCATTGCTATTCTTCATTGAGGTTCCCGAGGACTGGGCGCAGTACACAGCGCTGCTAATATTATAGGCGGCCGGTCTATCGCTTATATTCATATGTGCCAAGCGGTTCAGCACATATTGGACTTCCGGGTTACCTTGCTCACCTTTTGGCCTTGGAAGAAAACTGTGTTTCTTTTGATGTTATATTGTCACGAACTTACATAGTACACATAACATGTATGGACATACGATGCCTATTTACCAATGCATATATCATAGCCATGTAAAGTCTTCATAAATGACAATGTACAAGGTCTTGAAGTATGGATTATGGAATTGCTAATTATGTATAAATCCATACTGTATTATTTATCCTTAATAAAATTCAGTGGGATGACATATTATGATTTGCAATCACCAATTTAAGAAAGGTCATTGTAATTTGGGATCAAATGAGATATTTCGGTGGTTTTTTTCATTAAAACATATTATAAATATTAGCAAACAAAGGCAGAGAGACGAACAGACTACAAGCACGTGACTTCCGCAAACAGGAAATGAATACGTCGTTATACTGAGGCCTACTGAGTGACTGGTGGAAAACGACCTCAGGGTTGAACCCGGGATTGATGTGCAGGATCAATATTTAAATATTGACCATACAATCATGTAATCAGATCTGCTTCAAGCTCATTAACCCATCAGACCTCCAACCTAACCAGAAGTCGGAAATACGGACCCAGTGGCTATAGACATTAGTGTATTCATATTGCAAATATCGTGCATATTACGTGCAAATAATGAGACTATATGGAGCTATAGTTTCAGATGGAGAGAGAGAGAGAGAGGGAGAGAGAGAGAGAGAGAGAGACAGACAGACAGACAGACACACACAGAGAGACAGACAGACAGACAGAGACAAAGAGAAAGTTTTGCTGTATATATATGTTTCCTTCAAACCTTAAATAAGTCCAAGGCAAATACGAGTTGTTACGTGTACTGTTTCAAATAGAACGATGCCATGACGAGAATAGGATCATACTTTGGAACTCGTCTTCTGAAACAAATGTCCAATGCCGTCATATCCCGTTACTGGGGCATTTGAGCCATGCGTCAGTACAGATGATCCAAACAGCTTTGCCTTCAATCCAAGCATAACGTCCTGCTATTGTGAGCTGCTAATATCATTATCCACCATGATACCTTCAATGCGCGAGTGATGTCTCTAGATAATTGCACTGCATAATAATTAATCCACAGTACAATAAACATAAATTGTATTACGGTCATGTCTAAAATAAAATACTTCATTTATATGGTCTTCCTTAAAAAGAAACATAACAAAATAACACGGAAATTATTGGCAAATGGTTGTTGCCATGTGTAATGCTATTTACAACTGGCCCTGAGATTACGAAACTTTCTGAGCACAAACACGTGCTCAGACTATGACGTCACATGACGTTTTATGAAAATAATTCTGAGTTGAGTACGAAATCGTACTCAGAAAAGTTTCGTAATCTCGGGGCCAGGTCTTAGTGTGCAATTCAATTTCAATTTCAATTTCATTTATTCACTCAAACCACCCACGGTGGTACAAGAGCATGTTATTATACATACAATGTTTCAAATGTTACTGATACACGCTTAACTGAATCGAATGCAAGCCATCGAGAAGCGCATACAAACAACATCTATTTACATTCGAATGTAACAGCTGTGTAATTTCACTGAATAGATTGGTTTTCATTTATCCGCAGATAAACACATACGACAGACTCAATCTGCCGACGGCGTATTAAAAAAAGAATGCATTGCTATATAAATAAAAGTCGTGTTCATTTAAATAGACCTCGTGTATATTTATCAATTCATAAATCTCACGGGCGTCAGAGCCGAGTTTGCTTTATATTATTTTCGTGAAAACAGACCCAAACCCCAGTAAATCTACTACAGAAGCTATAATATATAACATAGGGTTATGAGAGTTGTGTGAGTTTCGCTGATCGCTGTGATATCCCTTACAACAAGTGGTAGTGTATACAAAAACTATATATATGATGCCATATTCAAATTTTCTATGGTGTCTATGAATCATGGTTTTCACGAAATCTATTTCTGCTTGACGGATATTATCTTGAAATTCAAAATAGCCGGAAGTTAGAGACGAAGGTTGTATATGGGTTGCATGAAGCCATAACGTGTTGGTCTTAGACACCAAAATAATGTTCCTGAGATGCAATCCCGGAGCCAGTCTCTCATTAGAGCGATATACACGGATCTGCCATACACACAGATCCCGCCATCTGTGTGGGACAGGTTGCGCATGATATGATCTTGTCCGTAAACAGTACACACTTTTAAAAATAGCTAGTGACTCTCTGAGTCTCTCTTCTGGTCAACGTCGTAGAGTTCGTGTTATGTCAAACGTTTCCTCTGACGTTTAGGTATCAGCACCAACCGACGGAATTGTCTACGGATCAAATATAATCCAAAGAACAAGCAGTCTTACGGTTGCAGTGTGTGTCACCAGACACGAACTCCTGACGCCGTTACTGCCGTCAATCACGAACCGTTAACGAATACTAATGCGTGAAGACCACGCTCTTTGCACGGCCTAGTTTGTAGCAAGTGGTCTACCACTTAGGCCACCACTACACCACTATATTGTGAGTCTGGAGGTGAGCGGACGTGTAGGTAAAGGTGTCCAAAGGTTCTTGCAACGTATGCTTTCAAGAGACACAAACACTTATTCTACAAGGGTGCATCTTTGTAATCATTATACTGCTATCTCTGCACCTGGCATGCAAGAGTGAGCTCTCTTCTATTGTTGTATAAATAAATACAAAATATGTACATAACTATAGCATTAATTTAACGACATCCTTCTATTGTTTTAAAATGGCATGGCCTATACCATATACAATCTCCTGGTGTCTTCAGATATAGTCCCAGGGGCGGATCCAAGGGGGGGGGGGGGGGGGGGGGG
>JAVCKZ010050093.1:0-18059 GCA_034780755.1 Lepetodrilus elevatus
CTCTCTCTCTCTCTCTCTCTCTCTCTCTCTCTCTCTCTCTCTCTCTCTGTCTCTCGATATTCGATGAGGTTGCAAACCAACATGACACATAGCAATCTTATTCGATGAGTTAGGGTTAGGGTTAGGGTTACACTGATATTTCATTGGTAGGCCTGTTAGGCATACATTGTAATTGTACCAGCAAATATCTAGACATTGTTTTCCATTTCTCCTTGGGCTTGAACACGTCCCCCACGCTTGCAATACCTATACAAGGCCCCAGGTGTGAATCTTGAGCTATATTTCCCATTTTCCCATGTCTATTGATAGTTGTATATTTATTAACCCTTTATCTGTTGGATTAGCTGCATGCACTGCTCATTATGGTACATGAGTTAAAACAAATAAGGAACACCTTGACAAGAAATCTTCCGGACAAAAATTAAATCTTTTGAATGTTGATACGGTCAATGGCCTAGGGGTAATCTTCCCTTGTCAGAACGTCAATGTATATAAAGCATGCATATTAATGAACAAGTAAATGAATGGTTGATCAACATCCCTGCTAGAATTCATGCATATGTTTTCTTTGATAAACACAGACAAACGAAATAACATGTGTAGCTATTCTGGCACAAAAGGTACAGTTCATTAACTTTGTGTTGTTATTATGAAGTACCATACGGGCCTGATCCATCTGGGAGACATTTGACCATTTGAACTGACTACAAGACACCTAATAATAAGCCCGGAGTGATAAACGGACACAAGATGAGACATAATGGTTTCATACAAATGAGGACAGAACGTTTTGTTCACGTGATAAGCTGGTGCAAGAGATTGGGGTAATGATTCGACCTTGTTGGTCAGTTCACGTCCTTGTACTTGTAAACGATCTACTCAGATGGACAATGGTCATCCGCCGACAACACGACCTGCGGTATTAACCGGACATGGTAGTTGTTGCCAATTACAATGTCCAGCTTTTGTGAGTAGTAATAGGAGTCTTCTATGCAATCTAAAGTGGGAAATCTCTCACAATATTGTGAGGAGTCAGTCCCAACGATACACGCATGAAGTCATATTGGTTTCATTATTTTTGTAAATATTGTACAAGACAATGCACACAATGTACGATGTCAGTTGAAAATGATTGTAAGTGTGTCTTCAATGACAATCAGACAATCAATAAACAAATCACGTTTACGCCAATACAACCACAAGGCATGGTAGTGACAATACCAGATGACAACCACCATGCACTAGAACTACATGACAAGGTCAAAACAAGCACACTGGTATAGAATGTGCAGCCTACGACCGAGACACACACAACTCCAGATCTAGAACTGCAAGATGAGTCCAACACTATAGAATATAATAGACCATGGTACAGACAAGACAAACACAACATTAGACCATACGAACAAGACGAGCACAATACTTGAGAGCAACCTATCTGTAACTCTGCGCCATACAATATACCTGTAGATAGATTATGATATATATTATTAGTATTATATTATAATCCAGGCAAGACAAACACAACATTAAACCATGTATGAACAAGACAAACACAACATTAAACCATGTATGAATAAGCCACTCTTAAACCACTGTCACTGATCCATTATCTTGAATTCTTGTCTTGATGTATATATTTATACATATACAGTACATGTCTCGTATATCACTGATAGTGGTAACAGAGAAAATAAAATTGAATTGAATTGACAGCATATGTGCAGCATCAGATAACACAACACTAGCCCATGGAATAAATAAGACACATACAATACTAGAGCGAAAAGACAACGGAAAACACTCACTATATCATGGCATGTCATGAACGAGATGTCCACAACGTCATTAGACCATGTGCACGAAGACTGAGACACCCACAACATAAGACCTTTGCAGTATTGCCTACGATATTTCCATGTGTGAAAACCGTGCAAAAATTAACTATGGTCTGAATTCCTCTCCAACTATGAGCCCTCGCGATCCCTACTATACGGTCCGAAAGTCAGTTCCTCGTCACTGTGCCTCATACCAACAGAAAGTTTGGTAAAAGAACATTTGCATATAGTGCAGCTGTGACATGGCACTCTCTTCCACTCAATATCAAAACCTGTCCAACTCTACAATCTTTTAAGATCAACCTCAAAACTATGCTCTTTCAAAACAGTTTCCTATAACCCAGCAGTAAACCTTTAACGGCGCACTCTAGCACTGTGTAACGGTGGATGGCGCGCTCTACACATGCACATATTATTATTATTATTATTATTATTATTATTATAGAGAATGGATTTGCATATTCACTTGGAGTATTCTAGTATGTAAGAGTCAGAGTTCACACTATTGTACTGCCTGGATGTGCATATTGTAACCGGATGTGATACAAGATGCTCCTACTAGTCTCGGTCGGCAGAGCGTTGGATTCACGCAATCCAGCAACTCGGGTTCGAATCCCAGGATCGGCAGTGGTCCTATTTCAATATTCTATTTGAGGGCATAACAACAATATATAAAGAACACTCATGTAATAAATATTACGGATTGTTGTTGACGCTTAGCCATACACGATTATTTTAATTGCCAAAACACACAGACAATGATGTTAGTTATCATATTTCAAGCAGCGACATAAACGTATGACATGATATATAGTAATGGCCTAGCTTCTAAACCTCAAGCACACTGGCCTGCGTTACACAACGGTGATATCACGTGATTGTATACGTCTCAAGGAATGGAATCGTATATTAATTAAGTCCACATATAACATCTTTCAGCTATATTTGGCCACCGGGGTAATTGGACTTCATTGTTAAGACGCGTTGGTTTGCGCGCGTAATAGAAGAGAAATCTCCTTGTGAGGTTGGTAGAATGGCGGGAACGTGTGGTGTTTACGAGATTGACACGCGAATCAATACTTAACCGTGTACATAGTTACTGCTGTGGTAGCAATAGAGTCGGGTACGTAGGTACTGTTGTGGGGTATAGTGTAGAGATGTACACATGGCAGCAACGGCGACGATATTAGGTCGAATTAAAATCCTTTCCGGGTAGGGACATTCATGCTAAACATACGCGTAGTTCATGCTTGTAGTGTGTTTAAGTTTACAGTCGTCCGTCTCAGGTTATATGTGTCAGCCGTGGCTTACTTGTCTTACCGTAAAACCTAGTGATGTCTGCGGTGTTTCCTCCCATTATACGCACACCGCCGTGATATCAATTATTGCGAAAAACACCATTATCTCTATATATGTCTGTATCTCCATTTCTCTCCCATCTCTCTATGTCTTCCTCCCTCTCTGTCTCTCTCCCCCCCCCCTCTCTCTCAAACATTGGCATATGATGCACTGCTATATAGAAATAGAAAAGGTTAAGAACAATAAGAAGACAGGACAAAGAAGACGAAATGAAGAAGAAAAATAAGAATACGAAGAAGAAAAGAAAAGAAAAAAGATAATAAATAGGAAGAAAAAGAAAAAACAAAAAGACAAGAACAATAGTTGAGCACATATTTTACATGCACTAATTCGCACTAGCTGGAGTACTTCTCAGAGAAGGAACACTTTCGCAATGTCACTGCACACTGATGTCGATTCATACACGAATAGGTAATCTCCCTATGATATTATGGTACTGTATTCTAGTATGTAAGAGTCAGAGTTCACACTATAGTACTGCCTGGTCTGAACAGCACAAGTACCAAGAATTGCCGTACAGTTAGAACTATAGTTTACGTCCGTATACAAACTTCTTCATGTCAGCATACGAGCTCCGTATTTTAATATATCTTACATATAATACCACAGCAGGACGTCTTACACAGAAGTAATCTTATACCTACCAAGGGGGCTATTGTCGATTTCAAAGACGTGAACCCAATGCAACCTATATTGAAAATAATACGTACTTGTGGCTGTAGTCACAATCAAAATCGTGGTTGTAGTCACAATCAATTGAGACAGAAAAGTAATATGATCTCATGGAGAAGGTTGTAAGCAGGTCGTCGGTTTGTTTAGATCCAACGAGAAAATATATTATATATTCAATGTTAGCGAGGTTTTCAATATTTAACAAATTATAGGACACTGATTGATGTTGGAATGAATAAGGTGGATACCTTATATACGTTTCTGTGTGTACATAGTTACAACCAGAGAAACAGTATGTATACAGCTACCTGTAGATATTATTAATATAGATATGACCATAATATTGGATATAGCCACAAATAATATTACTACAGAAATAGGAAAATACTAGTAGATAACAAAATAGATATATACTAGTAGTTAAATGTCTTGGCACCTAGGCCGTCGATGTTAAATGAAATTCCCATCTGGTTAACAACGATAACCTCACGGAAAATGTGCAATAGGAACCGGTTATCTCCTAAATAACCACGCATATACAAATATGTAGTACTAATATTATAGATAACCACAGAAATAATAACATATGTGTCACAGACTGACACAGATAACACAATATAGTTTAACAACGATAATCTGCCAAATCCAGAAATTACATGTATTATTTCTACGAGCTGTATTGAGAGCAAATACAAATTATTTACTTGAGTAACTTATATATGATGCAAGAAAATAGCAGCCATAGTCAAAGACATTGTGTGGAAATTATAAATTTTAGATTGAGCAGTAAATAGGAAAGGCAGCGACGTTGAAGTGGCCATATCTGCTCGCTCCCTCCCCCGCCATACACACACACACACACACACACACACACGCGCACACACACGCACACGCACACACACACACACACACACGCACGCACACACACACACACACACACACACACAAGCGTCAAATGCATAAATGTAAAAAGACATTATTATTTTATTTCGGAAAATTGCCACAAATGTCATTAACAATTGCAAAGAGAAATGCAACATGCCAGTACTCTATAGCAACACTTCTAGCAGTTCTTGCGATAGCATCTGGTTTTAAAACACCACTCTGTTGTATGGCACCAAAATATTGCACAATGGCATTTATTATCCCGTGTGTAACACATTATGATGTGATAAAATGTCACACCAATGCTCAATGTATGACCTCAGCTGTGTCTCGCCACTCGACATAGTTCTGTACCTATCGTATTTCTCTCCACCCTCACTTGAGCTGAAGTCTGCCCGAGTGCTATTGTACATATAGATTATGATTGTCTTGACAAGTACAAACACAAGACGCATGACCATACGCACCAAATCAGCCCTACAACGTCAGAAGTCCATATTTCTGTTTGTTGAATTGAAAATTTGTTGAGAGTGGTTGATCTTTGACATCAAAAACTGGGATATTTTATTAGGCATGTATAAATTAGACGTTGAAGTTTTGATCGGATTATTTTTTATTGGCCTATAAACAATAGAAGTAGTATATATATGTATACACATATTTTTGATACCCTCTTATGTTGGAACCTCAAGACACACTGACCTATACTAGTTGTATGTAGGGCACTGTAATACGTTAACAGGGTGCAGCGCTTTAAAGCGGTGATGTAGTGTTGGACACAGACTTATCAGAGATTGTCACCTGGGGAAAACTACCAACTAATATTTCCCACAGATAGTTGCTGACAGTACGCAGACATTTGATTAACTTTGGACGGCTGGCAGGGCAGTGGTAGAACGTTGGACTTCCGATCCAATGGTTCCAAGTTAAATTTCCGCGAAAGTTACCTTTCTGATGCGATATTGATAGGTTGCGCAGTCTTTAGAGTAAGTGGCAATGCAGCTATACTAACCATGGCAGGTTTACTGCAACATTCATCGCTACGGATGTAACTGATTCTCACATCTTGAATTATATACATATTCTAAGACGATCTCTATCTCACTTCTTAATTAATAATCGGGACGTATTAAAACATCACCCATATACAACGTTACTATGGATATGAACAAACAATCAAACATACTTAGTAAGCAAAACTACTGCAGACTGTCGTCGCAAGATTGAAACAATGCATAGCAAATTACAAATTGATACTTGGTACTAATTACAGTGCTAATCCAGTTGGCATGTTTACACAGTAATTTGTATAATTATTAACTTATTATAGCGAGTGCCGAGCTTTAGTGACACAACAAGGCTTAGCATGCCAATGTTTTTATAACAATACACTTAACAACATTGAAACATGTGTGTCTCTGAGCTTTTAAAATTATAGGTATTATTAGCAACAGGAAGCTTAGATATATACTAACTTCTAAACTGTAATATTATACATCACATCGAAAAAAATAATTGTAAACGCATCAATCAGAGCAGAAGAAAAGTAGACTAAATAATGTCTGATGATGGTAAAAATGCCTAAATATATGATAAGGGTCTATATTATTCCTCTTGATATTAAGCTACACCTGCTTATATTATCTTATTATTATATGATTTACGGACACTCCATACAAACACAGCCCCTTGAACTCTGGAGTCAGTATACGTACTGGCATACGGAATATACGTGTGCCCAGTGCTGACGTAAATATCTGTTGACAATCAGTGCTATTGAAAAGTGTTCTATGCACAAATCTAACACTATAGCTTCTTGATGGCAACACGGCAGGGTTGAACCACCACCCATGGTATCGTGGCACACTGCCAACATGCACACGGTAGTAAACCTGGATCCAGCTATATAAGCCATCGACTATTCGACACTCGGGTTTATCAATACAAGTACAGGGCTGTACGGTTGCATACTCTACCGGGTATACCAGCTGTATACACGACCGACACTTTCTACGCAAAGAAGAACCCCCCAAGCATTGGTGAATCTCAGGTCGTCTGAAGGTAGGTTGCACAATACGTTATAGAATACCATCATACTGGAAATACATTCTAAAAGACCTTGGGAAATATGATAAGTGCAGTATAGAGTATCATATTAATAATAATGATTAAGTTACAGTAAGTAAATTAATTCTAAATTACATTTGAACATGAGATGAGGATGGACATAGTATTTACTAGTAATTGATTAAGTTATGGTAAAGTCGCTAGGATATGCTCTAAATATAATTAAATTATATCTTTAATGCCCATAAGCCATATTTAGGAACATAATTGGAACATTAAGTATATAAAGTTAATTAGATTGGTTATAATCTGTAAAATGTGTTTATGCCATTGGCTAACGCTCATATCAAATGCAATACAGATTCACTTACACTATATGAAGATATTAATATATCCACCACTATGCATATAATCTATATGTAAAAAGGTTTCTTTTAATATGTGTATTCTGCGGAATTTAGTCAAATTTAAAAAAAAAGGTTTTAGTTATATGTACTTGATAACATTTACAATTACATCAATGTCTACAAGAATAATGTATCCATTATAATAGTAGGAATATTATTCCGTTGTTATATTCTTCCAATGTCTGATGTAATTTACGGCGGTATAAGAATCAAAGGAACAAAGGTATACAAAGGACGGGCACTATTAATTTCAAAACTGTATTAATTTCTTAGATTAGTAGTCGTACACCCACTTTGAATAGGCAGTAAATAATTATTTTTGTTGTTGTTGTATACTGTTGTGCAAGAGCAAACGTATTTTTCTGTTTGCCTCTAAATGCCCTAACTTTACAATGGTTCACAGAGACAATGCTTGCTTGCCAGAACAGAACACCAAAATACATGATGTAATTCCTTTCTAGAATGTAAATTAAGTATTAAATTACAGTTACGGTCTATTTCAATCGCTTCCAAATTGTCATTCCCCAACTTTGATAGGAGACAGTAAACATTGCACGCCACACTGCACGGTTAGAATAGAAAGGCTAGAAGATCGAGGAATGCTTTGACTTTCATCAACATTAATTTAGCACCAGTTCTCGAGGTCTTGTAAGGTTACCAGCCATTTCAAGTCAACTGCTCAGCCCCACGCATACTGAGTAACGTCCTTGATATCCACTTAACTTATGTTAGAATGAGCTCTCGGGGACATTTTATACATAGGAGTTCCTATGGGTGAGATATTCCCGTCGCGACGTAAAACATTAATTCAATAAAAATCCTATTTCCGGTTTTGGTCATACAACCTTCATAGGTGATAAGTCAGATCCAAGAAATATACTTAACCACGTATACACTTAATATAATGTGTGTTGTTTCTCTTTCTTCCCGAAGATACACAATGGCCTCTCTTCAGTTCCGCCAAGTTCTGATGCAACTCCAACAAGATTCCGACGATTCCGACTCCGGCGAAGAAGTCACGTGTCCAAGATGTCTACCTTCTCCGACGCTAGACCTCGATCTGTTCCGAAGAGGTTCCGTTGACCTGCCTGAGCTGTGCCTCTGCAAACAAGGCGGAAGTAGATTTCCGGTCAGACGACAGTCGATACGCTGGGCAGACGAGAACGAGTCCCCGGAAGACACACCCCGATCTCCAACTGTCATGGCCGCCACGCCTCGGAAGAAGAAGAAACCAAAGTCCATTTTGAAGTCTAGAGGCCAGGTGGAAGACGAGCTGTGAGATATTTTACTGGCATTTATTCAAAAAAGCTGATCTCACTACTTGAGAAGCGCCTCGACGGTGAAAGACGCAAGCTCTGCAACAATCCCCGGTCGAATAGAATTGGGAAGAAAATAACCAGAATAGACAATACCCAAAGCCCGCAATACTATCTCTGGGCACATAGCGATAGACTGTAGTAGGATACACTGTATATACTGCTCACGATCTAACACCAGTAATGTTGTGAATAGATGAACAGAGAACATAATCATCACACTAACGGCAATATGTTAACAATGTAAAGTACACTACTATTGAATACTCCACGCGAATATCTGTATCGCATATTTACAATAAAGAAACTCATGCAACTGCCTTATAATGTAATGCAGTTTTATTTCGTAATATAACGCTATGAGAAAGTTTCGAGCTTTGACGTGGCGCAATATAAATATTATTATTATTATTAATTATTATTATTATTATTATTATTATCATTATTATTATTATTATTATAGTATATATCTAATTATTATTAAAATATTCAAAGAAGGTCAATGAATTAATCTTCTAAAACATTTGTGTATGTCTTCGTATGGATTCTTAGTAGCATTCAATATACATGGTACATTATACTTTTCTAGTTTTGAATCCATCATGAAGAACAACGTCGTGATACATCAACGTTGTTAAAGGAATGACCATGAACGTCTTCTAATAAACTGACTCCAACACGGCAGCGAACCTCGTGTACTTCAGTAAACATTATTCCGTCTTTGATCCAGGCTTTCACCGATACATGAAGGCAAATAATCCCCCCGTTTGCTCGTGCTTGCAATGTTATTCCGTATTTTCTATTGGAATCAATGATCAATAACCAATAATCTTCATACAATGATTGATCACGCCTGTATTCAGACCCTCTAATAGCGATGTGCTATTACCGGATATCGGTAACAGAAGCTGGGTTATTCTTGGATTCCTAAAACCGTCGTGATTGTCAGAGATCTAAATTTGATTCCCCAATATTTCCAGAGCTGCTGTTGTTGGTAATAACGAATGTCAAAGTGTACAATGTCTGTGTCCACACGTCAGCGTGGATGTAATGTATGTGTACACGTCAGAAGGTACACTATTGCCTCATAGGAGACTGTATGTGGTACGTGGAGTGTGTGGTGTCGTCGTGTGTGTGGTGTCGTCGTATGTGTGGTGTCGTCGTGTGTGTGGTGTCGTCGTGTGTGTGTGTGTGTGTGTGGTGTGTGTTTGTGTGTGGTGTGTGTGTGGTGTCGTCGTGTGTGTGTGTGTGGTGTCGTCGTGTGTGGTGTGTGTGTGTGTGTGATGTGTGCGTGGTGTGTTTGTGGTGTGTGTGTGTGTGTGTGTGTGTGTGTGGTGTGTGTGTGTGTGTGTGTGTGGTGTGTTTGTGGTGTGTGTGTGTGTTTGAGGTGTGTGTGTGGTGTGTGTGTGTGTGTGTGGGGGGGGGGTGTGTGTGTGTTTGTGGTGTGTTTGTTTGTGTGTGTGTGTGTGTGTGTCACCCGAGTGTCTTATTGATTTTTAAAATGTACCACAGATCTACGACAAGATTGTCATTTTAATGCCATGTGTCTCAGTGCCACGGCATTCACAATGGTTTTTATAAAATTAATGCTAACAGCGATATCTACTGAAAGTGGTGATTTGCATCTTCAATGTCATCATCATCATCATCATCATCATATCATTATCACTACCACAACAATCGCCGCAACAACAACAACAACAACAATCGCCATCACTACTATCATCAGCACCACCGTCGTCATAATTACCAACACCATGTAGAGTGACCACATCATCATCATCATCATCATCATCATCATCATCATCGTCATCACACACCCCCACCCCACCCACACCCCCACCCATAACGCATCATCATCAATAACATCATCATTACATTCATTCTAAGACAAAATCCAAGCTATCCACAAACTAAAATGGGGAATAACGTAAATTACGTAATGCACAAATACTTATAACTTTCCATCTTGACATTATATACTTTTCGCCACCTAATGTGTTGTAGTTAAGATCCTGAGCGAAATAAAGTTCAGGCAGTCTATTGTCGAAACGTTCTTACGATCTTAGTATTAGCCTAAGCACGTACGTAGACCTACTGGGCCTACTATACGAAGGCAATGGGAAGTTAGCTCCTGTTTCCTTTTTCGATATTCAAAATTTTGAATAAGGAGCTAGTGTTTTACGGTACATGAACTATTATGTAATTAAGATTTGATAGGTGCAATATAAAGGTCTCAATAGAGCCTATCAGTCTATGTAGATGTCATATGAGCACACTTCCGGTTTAGGCACGTTTCAAGCATTTTCGTGTAGTAGTGGGAGAATTACGGTACGTGAGAGAGAAATTTGATGTTAATACATTAATTATTTGTCTTTGGTGCTTTATAAATGCCTCATTTCATAATTGAGAAGAAAACAAAACTATAAAAAGTGTGAAAAACATTGAATGTCGAAAAAAGAAAAAGGAGCCAACTTCCCATTTCCCTATTACGAATCGTTAAACTTGCGTAATAACGTTTCACCTTCCAGAATAGGCTCCTTGGTCTTCTGTTGCGGGATTGAAGTCCGAACTTAGATACAATCAAACTACTGAACCTTTGTAATTGTTGAAACATTGGAGTAAATATTAGTACATAATACCAATGTGCTTTAGTCCCATCTAGAAATGACCACTTGTACTTAGGTATTACACGGATCAGCAAATATGATCAGTTATATAAATCAGGTAACCAAGTGACAAGACGTACGTTAATCTTTGTTTCTTTGGGCCATTAAATCAAATGCGATTACCAGTGTATTTCTGTTAATCTAGTTTCACTTGCACGGCACACGTATATAGCTTGCTACACAATGGTTGATATTTGAGTCCGAAGACTCCCTTCCATAAGCCACCTTACCAGCTCAATCCCGGGTTAATCCCCTATTGAATGAGAAACTGTCTTTTGTGATCAGAGAACACGACCTATAATCAATAGAGTGTCGATAAGTACGTAATTCGGAACTTAAGCAGAATACTGCTAAGAAATCCAGATCACGGTAACTTGCGACTGACATACTCAACACCGGAAGTTATGATTAAATCAACGAAGACCCAGACAACTGGGTTACTCCGTGCTGGACGAGCTTCCTCCGGATGTGTGCTGCTATGTATGATGAAGTTGTCGGGATACTTACGATTGGGGGAAAGGATACTACAAGTGTAGAATGAATACGGTTAGTTAAACATATACAACAGTATTGTTCAGGTGAACGTGTTTCGTTATGAGACTACAATGCTTTATAATAAATACCACAGTACGTTTTTTCTATATCAGAATTAGTAAACATGTACTCGCATTTTAAAAGTACGAAATAGCAAGCCCAAAAAAAGTAAATTCAATCTTGAGATAAAAAAAGTGGCTTATATAAGACTATAATAGACTACAAGCATGTATGTCAATATATTATGTCAGGTCTTACACATTATTCATACTGGTATTTGATAGATATGTTATAGAAAAAAATGAATAATACTCCATTGAATATCTAACAGACATGCTGCACATAGGAACAGACTGCCAAGTATATCCGTGGGTGAAACTATTGTTTGACATTTATAAACATGCAGCCGTTTCTAATATATTTGTTACGGACAGTATGTCCAGTTCTATGTATACCGTGTACAGTATAGGAACTCTGAAGAGTCGAGTCTCTACCTGTTTAAAGATAATAACTGCCTTCTGGCGAATTGGCAACGGTTGAAGACTGTTTAAGAATAAAGTCACCCGGCAATGTTGATCCCGAATTTTAAGTACAATAAAGTTTCAGGCAAAACATAGAGCTGTCATTTTGTGACAAGCCATTGTGAGTTCCTCACACAGAAAAATCATATTTAGTCTAGCATGTAGTCGTAAATCACTGTGTTTACTGTTTACAGAATGGCTCATTGTGCGCGGAGCTATCTAATTGTATAGCGTGAGAGGACACTTGACCCAACCACAGACGGAACGTATACATTAGAATTAAAACCTGCGATGTCAGCGGGGAATTTCATTGGAAAGGAGGTCGTGAAATCCATTGGTGTTTTATTTTTACGAAGGCAATACCAGGAAGAAATGTTTCAGGGAAACTCACAGAACCCGCTGGAACATGCTACATATTTCCTGTTCGGTAATGAGTTAATATCAGTGCTGCGTATTAGTGCAAAGAGCTCGTGAAAACCGTTGGTGTTTTCCACAAGGCATTACCAGAGAGAAATGCGTTTCAGAAAATTATCTGAGGTCAGTGCTGCATGCCATATGGAATTTCCTACTCGGTAAGGGGTTAATATCAGTGTGGCATATCATTGGAAAGAGCTTATGAAATCCATTGGTGTTCCCAAGGCAGTACCAGAAAGAAACACGTTTCCGGAAAATTCTTTGAGCTTAGTGCATCATGCTATATGACATTGGAAACTGCACATAATTGGAACCAGTTCATGAAATCCATTGGTGTTCCCAACGCAATACCAGAAAGAAATACGCTTCAAGAACATCCACTGAAATCACTGCAGCAGACTCTATGACAGTTGTTACTGGGTAATGGGTTAATATTCGATCCGATGCGATTCACGGCGTATGTGGAATATTTATTGACGGCCGCTAGATAACTGTGACTGGCCGGCTGGTAATTCGGGTCCATTGTATCGAAAGAACGGTGATTGCCTGGCTCACGGTTCACGTGCAAGGGAAGGCAACAAAACAGGTTAACTGATGTGGAAGTAAACAGTCATAGTACTCGTATGGCTTGACAGCGATGAAGACGTGTTGTGATGGTTTGTTCTGGAATTCAGAGATACGCTGAAGAGCTACGGGATCAGCAGCTATGTAACAATGCAGTGGAGAAGATTCCGATATAGGAATTATGGAATATGAATTTTCAATTTCGTTAAAAGATAATTATTTGCAGCTTTACTTGTAATTACGAAATGGGAATTTCATAACTTGTGTACAACAATTGAATTGCATAACTTGTTGTGTACAAACATTGAATTGCATAACTTGTTGTGCATCAGTTTGTGATTATACGACGAATCGTCATTGTCAAAGATGCAGTTCAGTTCTGAGTATTTGAGGACAATGTTTGGTTCGAAGGAAACGGAAGCTATTCATCCTGACTGTGATAGCATAAACTCTGACACACACTCGACGGATTCAGACCAGTTTAAAGAGCTGTGTTACCCAAGAAGAAGTTCCATGGATGCTCAAGGATTTCCAAGAGAAAATTCCTCGGAATGCATTCCGGATTACACTCGCCGCTGGTCTATTAACCCGGATCATTTCCATACCAGACTGGAAACAGAAACGATGTCGGAATTCATTAACAAACCGCACAGTAACAGTGACCATAAACTTTCTGCGCATGTCCGGAAGTCAGAGGACAGTCAGCACGTGCGCTGGGCAGACCACTGCGAGAAGGATCTTGTGAGGACACATCCAAGGAAGAGGTACAGCAAGCAGCCCATCAAGATCCCACGACTGAAGCCCATTCTGAAGCCCGGGCAGGGGAATGAAGAAGATATATGAAGCATTCGTGTAGGGATACACAGACTTACATATGGTAGCCTACCCATGCGACTTTCAAAACATGTGTTGCAGATGCCGAAAGGGACTTACTTCGACAACACGGCAACTTGCGCAGACATTCATACTCGACGAGGAATTACAACATTCAAGTGCAATGTTAAACTGATTTTCTTTTCGAAATGTATTTTTTTCATGTTTATTTTATTATAGAATTCAAACTTAAAAGATTATAGCCTGAATTAACATTCTATTTTAAATTTTAAAGGGAGACAACTTATATTCATTTTTAATTACTGATGCATACGATTGTACTGTTGTTCATGACATTATAAGGATTACACGTGTAATTACGTGTAGATCCATCTCGCGAACAACTGTAACCACCATGCTATTTGTTTCATTTTAGAAACTGTATTCGTGGATAATCTAGATGTGTTAGAAACCCTGCTGTTTCTATTGAATTCTGTATATAGATTACTTTCTCGTGTTGTTCTTGTGCCTGTGACATCTTCAAGGATAATGTATGTGACATATCACGGTGGGACAAGTGGATAAAGTCTCCCGACAATGAGTACGATCTCCATGTAATCAATACCACAGATATTTGCAAGTTGGTATTATATTAGAATATGTTTAATGTACTATGATTTAGCTTAATATGTAAAATCATAATGTACACATTAAAGATATCCAGTAAGTTGTAGCGCTTGTTGATATATCGTATTGCAGAGAGAATTAATGGGCATTATGGCCCGATTTCCAGGATGTCATGGCGCGTACTAAGAAAGTGACACTTATAACACTCTCAAAATGAATCAAACGTCTTAAAAATCATATGTCTCTTTTAACCCATTTCACCATTCTTTATTTCCACGGCTATGAGCACAAGAAATGTTATATGCTTCGCTATAGAAATGTACATATTATCATTAATGTTTCAGAGCTGTTTGGCTGGTTAAAGCTTATTCGAGATAGGGCTTTGACCGATGAGTTAATAGTCTATGTATATATTATTTAGATCTCAGTGTTCAAAGGCAGACCTAGGTGATGGATACAGCCACATGTATTATCAGATTGGCTGATATCTGCCATCTTCTGAAACTATTAGTCATTGCTGACTTAACATCCGTCAGCAGGGGCGTAGCCGGGTGAAATGCAATGCAGGCTAACAGGTTACTAAGAGGGACACTGGTACATTAAATGCCATAGTCAAATACAAAATGATCTGCAAGCACTGGCCTTCTGACATAATGGTAGCTACGTCCATGTACTGTGTTCCCCGAACCATAGTATACAGTAACGACATCGTTATAGCCTTCTTGGAGGAAGATTTTATGATCCCGATAGTCAAACGCTCCTCCACGAATACATCCTCGCACCCCAGGGATACCTTTAATTACGTTCACACTTCAGTATGGTACTATTCTATGCAGCGAGTCCTGAGCGTAATAAAGTATCCCTGGTGTGAGAGGATGCCACGAATACTAATTGATGTCGTTGCATTACCCCTAGTCAGTATATCCTTTGACAGATGTTAGTTGGGCAATGGACGTGAGTTTCAGAGGACGATCATCCGTATATAATAGGCTTCTGGCAGGGAACAGAAGAATATTTCAACCAAATGTTGGGTCTGATTGTCGTCCATGTCTATCTACATATATACGTTAGTAGTTCATGTACAGGGGATAGTTTCTCCAAGCTCTCATATCTACTACGAGACCACTCTCGTAGCGATCTCTAATATATACATGAGGATCGTGCACTTAGGAAAACGCTAGGGTCTTGTAGTGGATATGAGAGCTTCGAGAAACAATACCGTGGACACCCTTGAAGCTCTCATATCCACTAAGCGGTTAGGGTCTCGCATTGGGTTAATACTGCTTCATGAAATAATGTTCTGGACAACTTATATTATGAAACTAAGTCCACGAAGAGAACCTCTAGCTATCCTCGAGATATGGGTAGTCCCAGAGCTCAGATGGATCGTTTGAACGGGCCTTAATTTATAGAAATGCGTGAATAAAACATGATTAAAACCCTCTGAGCTCTGGGATCAATGGATAGAGACGAGAGTGGAGAACGTCACGAAATGGAGCACTATTATATTGTTTATGCTTCATGAAGAGCAGCTAATATTTTACGACGCATCATCTCCAAATATTAACGTCCTACTCGAT
This sequence comes from Lepetodrilus elevatus, assembly GCA_034780755.1. Classification (NCBI taxonomy): domain Eukaryota; kingdom Metazoa; phylum Mollusca; class Gastropoda; order Lepetellida; family Lepetodrilidae; genus Lepetodrilus; species Lepetodrilus elevatus. Next base: position 16,267 of record JAVCKZ010050093.1, read on the forward strand.
TCAGTCAATATATTTCTCCATCAACATCGCACAGAGGAGTGTGTTGTACGTCATGCTTATAGGGTTACCAAACCCACAAGAAGCGATATGACCGACTGAGATCAGAAGTCTTCAATGACGATTCCTTGACGTTGGAAGTTACAGGGAACCAATAAAGAGTTTTCATTTAATGATCACGTCAAATAGGAACCAGTCGTCCCTTTTACATAATTAAATATGATGACATTTCATATCACAAGAAACACAAATACAAATCATAAGAATATGACAAATCTACTTAACTCAAAATGATGCAAGTATATCGGGCATATTAGATGTTTCAGAACATCCAAATGTCTACCGTTACACTATATCAAAATGTTGTAGTTCTCTAATCTGGAAACGTGTATTAGTCGCACATCACTAGTTGAGACTGTCTCTCAGCTTCTTAAAAGCAGTACACGCACATGTATACAAAACACTTCATCACATAGCAATGCCACACACGATCATGACCGTTAGGTTCTCGAAGTCCTTGCACCATCCTGATGTGAAGACAATTCTGATGTTTGTCTCGTCGTGAGATACGTATCAAGATGTAAAATACTTCATCAAATATTAACTCCATACACTGTCATGCCCGTTAGTTTCTCGAAGTCTTTGCACCATCTTGATGTCAGATCGTCGAGAGATACGTATCAAGATATAAAATACTTCATCAAATATTTACTCCATACACTGTCATGCCCGTATTAGCTTCTCGAAGTATTTGCACCATATTGATGTCAGATCGTCGAGAGATACGTATCAAGATATACAATACTTCATCACATATTAACTCCATACACGATTATGGCCGTCAGTTTCTCGAAGTCCTTGCACCATCTTGATGCGAAGACACTTCAGACTTTGGTCTTGACGTGAGATACGTATCAAGATGATCTGTCAATTTCCTGGGGAAACTACTGTGTTCACCATGATGGTGTTCCATATACATGTCAGGAATCATTGGTGTCGATTGCCCACTCGCCTCACTGTCCATATAATCCGTAGATTGCGCCACATGTCCATAATCATTCGGACCGTGCTGTAAAATGTACATGTCATCCTTGTCAATAGGACAAGCAGGACTACCGGAAGTATCCTGACTTCCTGCTTTGCTGCCACTGTAAGACAAGGAACTTCCATTCTTTGGACAACTGTCTGTACCACCAGCTGAGCTAGACATCAATGGCACATCTTCCTCCTCGTCCTCGTCATCGTCTGACAGAGGTGCAAGATGGAACACTACCTTGGGATGGGGATACGGCGCGGTTTTATCATCATCATCATCATCGTCTTCTAGGTCTTCAACTATCGGATCCATGAACGGGACACTGCAATTACCGGTCCTGTTCCTCAGCAACGCCAGAGGGAGCTTCTCTCCGTGCGGTGTGAGGAGCTGTGGAAGGTCGGATTCTGAGAGCCGCTTCCTGAGCGATTCCAACGAGTCATCACCGTCATCTAGTTTCGATTTCTTGTTGAAGCTTGATTTGGGAGAAACATCATCATATTTCCCTTCTTCAACATTATAGCCTTCCTCTGAGTTCTTTCCCTTTGGTCTGAAACACAAATACACAAATGAATAAGGTATCATCACTTTTGATGATTTAGCTGAATAGCAGGCCTAAATTTCAATAATCTTTCTAACGGTGTTCGTAGTGCACGTGAAACTCCCATGACAAGACTATTTGGACGATAGTAGTATACATTTACCCTCTATTGGACAATAGAAATCCTTAAACGAGGACAATAGGAGAACAATAACATTCCTA
>JAVCKZ010050103.1:0-18054 GCA_034780755.1 Lepetodrilus elevatus
GACAACGGATTTTCGCGTTCGATTTGTTATCGTGGGGAATACTCACTACGCATGCGCATACATTTTGCCCCGACAACATGGATATCTTAATCGAAAACGCTTATAATGTCGGTTCTGTGGTTATTAATGGTATGTGTATTTTATAAATAGGAGACCACAAGCATTGAAACATGAATCATTTCTCATAAATAAGGATATTACTTGCTTCCATAAATGTAAAACCATGTGGAATAAAATATCAACCGTTTGTCTGCTGTTAATTTATCCATTAAAGCTATTTTTGTGGTGTAATTGGTACGTGTTTCAGCCAGCAGAGGAATGTGAATCCAGTCTTAACCATGTCATGCCAAAAGATGGTACTTAATATTCTCTGTGTGGCTCTTGGCGTTAAAGCTGATTTGCTCTGGAGACTGAAGACTGAAGCATATTCTCATGTTTGGGCTGTAGGATATTCTGTGGTCGCTCAAACAGCTGCTAATAGGGCCTAGCACAAGTAGGCATGGGCATGAAATACATGCCACTCGTAATAATATGAGTCTTACAATCTTGAAAGCATCTCCAAAATTCATTTCAACCAATCAAATGTCTATAGTTTTGAATGCAAAATTATTATATGCAGTCTTTCGAACCAGCATGTCATTATTCCAAATGAAAACAACATTCACCAAGCTTGAGCACAATCGCTCGCAGGTTTACAGCAGCATTCAGCGCCACGGATGTTATGGGTTTCCTCCTGCGTTAAAATATCAAGTCGCAATATTAGTGAAAGATTCTACAAAGCGACTATAAAACGGCAATTAAAACAACAGACAAAAACCTAACAGTCACCAAGTGATTCTGGACATATATTTTACGGCTCGTTCGACCCAACGCGTACGGTAGCCGCAACGGTAAAACAGTTTTCCATGTCTAGGTCTAGGTCTGCACATCTTGTCAACTTACTCCAACATCTATACACAATTCAACAAAGGGTGTTAGATAACCAACAGCATCATGTTTGGAAATAAAACACCAAGTCTCTTATATAAACTTTGAAAGAACAAAAGAACAAAATTATTGCACAGTAATTTTATTGCATTACACAATTGTTCATATGCTGAAAATGGTCATTTTTATCAGATCCAAAGTTGATAACAACTAAGTGAAGCAAAGGTTAGAAATACATATTCAGACAAAGTATTATTTTTCAATCTTGGTGCATATTTTTGCTATTCTGAACAATGTGAAACTATTGTAATGATATTGTGTATGAATGAATTATGTAACACAACACCTTTCTACCAATAAGATGAAATACACATGTCAGAACATCAAAGTCTATATATGGGAAATTCATGTATTAACATGTACAACACGTATCCCAAGAGTGTCCACTCCCTAACACCGGAACTATAATGACATGCAAGAGTCTTTCCTACTTTTTGAGAACATGCATACCACATTGTCAAATGTTTCTGTTCTGAAATATACCATGCATGTACAGTACTCTGCTGGGTAACATATTGTCAGAATATTTACAAGTGTATGTTTCGGCCAATATATTAACTAATATTTGACCTTTAGATAACTTGCACGTTTTGGCGACATTAATGCATATTTCCAAATACGATGTAAAATTGGATATTTTGTTTGTGTGTGTGGTCCAATGAGGTAAATTTGCCAGTTTCCACAACAGCATCCAACATTAAAGAGCTCCTAACTTTATGACCTAGTTTATCACCTCCTAAAATTAAGTGTCAATTTGGGAAGTTAGGTGTTGGTTGAGGAATGTCGGTTGAGGAAGGGATGAGACTTGAAGCATTGCGAAACACTCGTTATGAGCCGAGGCGGTAACTTTAGGAGCTCCTAAATAGTTGGGGGGCTATTGTGAAACATGGTGTATAAAGTACTGGGAACTCATTCCACTGAATATAATAAATTTTTATCGAGAGGAATGATCACATACTATACCGGCAGATACTATCTTTCCAAAATCCATAAAACAGGTTTACATCATGTATGATTAAAAATGTCATACAAAATGCAATCATTGGTAGTAACATACATAAACAAATTATTGTCTTTAAAAACAGAATTGTAAACTGCTAATGCCCAATTATAGTCACCACTATTTTACAATGAAAAGTATAGATCTGCTTGAATGTTCAATGTCAATTTCTTTTTGTATCATTGTCGAAATCCCACTTCACCCAAAGAATTTCCACTATGAACATGTATATAAAATCGCCATGCTTTTTCACCAAAATCTTCTACAACCTGAAGACATCTAATTTTGATTATAATCATTAGAATATTAACATGAATGTTCAACCAATAGCACACATATATTGCTCTTCTGTAAAAATAGACTAACATTAAACATTACTGTAGAATAATGTAGCTATGTACACCATGATCATCACAAATGCATAACATCTCTCCACACATTGCTATGGAACCTTACAAAGTAGAAACTGCAATGAGAAGCAGTTTTGAATAAACATTAAATGGGACTAACAATATTAATATTTTCCACAAAACATAATTCCATTGCAATAAAAAAAGAAAAAGACGATGTATTAAGCAGATCAACGCTAAACAAATTTTCCATAATAATGATACATTAATGCCATCCCAATTTTCTCTGCAAAGCAATGTTCCAGTTTTCAACTTCGACACTTGTGAATCTAATCCAGCTTTTAAGACGAGATAATGTGGTTGTTTATTGCCAAAGATAGATGGCACTTATTGTTCAGAGCACGGTAGTTTACTGTACCATGTGTAACAATCGTGAAAATAGTCATCAGTTTTGTTTACACAAGAAAACAACACTATACATGGTATTGAAGGCACTAATATTTTACACCGGTTTTCAAGACACGGGTATTCAAACGCTCAAGCTAAACTTTTCACCAGGAATTTGCAAAGGAATGTACCACCTCATTGTTAACTATTTCCCTGATAGATTAGGCACTGTCACACCTCTTTAGGGCATCTCTGGTTGCCTCCAGCATGTAGGTTTACCCTCTCCCATCTGGAGGGGACGAGAGATGCCCTAATGAGTAGCGCCTCTGCCTTCTCCACCAGGGAGACATCTCTTGGAAAAGATGCTTTATGGCTTTGATATTGGTCAAATACATTGAAGGAAGAAAAATCACGAGGCCTAAACATACATACAATTTTGCTAATTACTACTCACAAATGGAGTTATTGTTTTACGTTGCAGTGGAAATCTTTCACCCACACGCGACAAACTCCCATATAGAAAAACAAGACATTGAAACATTATGCAAAGGAACATGCTACAATGTAAACATGGACATTGATATACCAGCAGTACTAAACATAGAAAAAACAATTGGAAAGTTTCAACAATGTGATGAATAACACACAAATCTTGTTCCACATAGTGAAGCATTATTGCTTTTTTAATCCAGTTTTAATTGCCAAAAATAATCAAGACAATTTTCAATTACAATAGGTCATGGACAATTACTGATACAAAAAAAAATAAAAAATAAAATAAAATAAAAAATCTAGCATTGGTCACAATACTATGGAAATGATCACAAGTGGACAACATGAAACTATTACCATGAATATACAAATATATGAATTCCAATGGTCATTATTCCGATTTATATTTCATTGATGTTTAAAACTCTTACTGGTTAGCAAACTCAAATATAACACAGAACAAGCAAATATAATTTGAAGATATATGGTTTAGCGTAAGAGTAGTATGAGAACTGAATATGAATATGAATATGAAACATTCAGGGAGATGTCTTTAGATTCACAAATGAACCGAGAAATTGGGTCCAAAATTACAACTTAGTGGAAATGAGACATGTATTAATTTGGATGTACTTTCGATGATGGAAATAGTGGTATGTACAATGAAACACAGTACAGACTTTTCCCCCCAATTGTCTCACTGAGCCTTACATGACAAAATGAATGAATATGAATTAAATATTTTGAAAGTATAAATGCATTCGGCAGAACAAACACAATTGCATGATTTAAAAATACACACAGCAAAGTCAAAGTCGTCATTGGACCAAATTTTATGGAATAATAGTCATATTGTTGCCGGGTAGTGCATCATTTTAATGTATTATTTTGTTTTTCAGGTTAAAATGTTGCTTTTTTTATATTTTTTATATTGGTATTGAACAGGTCATCTTCCATCTATAGCTCAGTAAAAGTTCATAGCTTTTTCCTCTCTGAAAGAAAGTTTTCTGAGGTAATTTATCCAGGATTTGTCCTGCAATGTCATATCTACATTAGTAACTTCACATGGGGCAGTATTACTCCGAATAAACACCACATTCTCTTCCCTCTGTGAACATGCTCTCTTAAATTGAAAAAAAATGTGTTCACAATGAAATTCCCCAACAGGAAAAAAAACTCCACATGGATTCCCAACACTGTTGGTGTAACGCATGCTCCAAAGATTGTAAGGAATTCAATTAACTTCCAAATACAGAGTTCCAGTTTTTACCCTAAAGATCCCGTCGACATCAACGGGTAGCGAAAACATGGATATAAAAACATGACCTTAATGTGAGGTCAGAGACTAGGATGGATAAGAGTGATTCGTAAACGATGGAAAACTAGCCCCTCCCATTTCCTGATGGTTGTAATGGGTTTCCCCTGGCCGACACTCAAGGAGTAAAGATGGGGAACTTTTCGATCCTCTTTTGATCCTCCTCGGTGTCGTTTCGGACAATGTACATGGTGTGGGCGTAGCCGCAGGTCAGTGCGTGGATATGTACGCCATCCATCAGTTTGACCTCTTGTGGGGTCGTGGACGATTTCAGACGGTTCTCGCCGTAACCCTGAAAAACGAAAAATAATTCTCATGTCAATTTATGATAATTATTACCGTAATCATCTCCCTGCTTGATTATATACAGGAACTTTTCTTCGGCGCATCTCTGGTTGCCTTCAGCATTGAGAGAGTTAACTAAAACACTATAAACGTACCTTTATGGTAGAGGTTGGCGTTATATAAAGTACATATTATTAATTATTACTTTTATTATGTTATGTAAACAAATTAGGGTTTAGAGCAGCTTTCAAGATTCTCGAGTACAATGATATAAAAGCTCCAATAATTACCATGATGAAAGCAGAACCAACTCGATGTGAGTGAAACAATTATTGAATTAATGAATATTTCACCCATAGGCGAGGCGAGCAACATGACAGGGATACAACTAAACATTCATCGCGCAGTCCGATCCACTTCTCCTAATGTTAAAGATATCTTACAGGCTAGTAGAAATTTCATGTTTTGTTACTTATATTATTATTGAGGAGAGCAGGGCCCGTATTCTCGAAACTTCGTAAGTCCTAAGAAGTTCGTAAATACTAAGAATGTGCATAACTGGGTTTCTGCTTGTGTTAATTATTGAAGATCTTTTATCACTAAGAAGTTCTTAGCTAAGAAGTTTGGAGAATACGGGCCCTGGTGTTAAAGTTAAGTTCGATCCCTGACATAAAAAAAATATTTCAAAGTCACACTGTTTTCAGGGCCAACTTCAAGATGTAGCTGGAAATCTTGTATTGGGAGGTAAACTTACCAGCTCTCCAAATGTTGGACTAGGCCCCCAGCTAATAACACTATCATCGGCTGTTACCACTATGCTCCGATTACTGAAAACCAAGATAAGAAAATGCTTTGAGAAAATACACAACTACCACCTTCAGTGGCGAATGCTTTATTGCTTAGATGCAAGATGTTTGTTTTGAAATTAGTGAGGCCTTTTCATCAAAGGTTTCTGTGCTCAGATTGCACGTGTTTCTCGCACATGGCGTACTCATCGCAGGTTTCTCGCACATGGCGCAACGTGGATGAAGTCACATGTCAACATAGTCCAAGAAGCTCCGACGCCATATTACAGCTTGAGGCTGTATTGACGTCAGAGGACAACCGTCCATCAAAGCCGAAGGGCAAAAAATGTGCCAGCGGTGTAGCTGATAAATATGGTATACACTCGTTAGATAAGGCACCGGAACTGCACTTTAGAGAATCTGCAGTTGCCTCCAGCATAGAGAGAGTTAAATCTCATCCTGCTGGATCCGGAATAGACCGACATCTCCAGTTGCCTCCAGCATTGAGAGGGTTAAAAGGAGGGTTAAAAGCAAGCTAACTAACCAGCATCCTATATTCTTGATCTTCCAGCCAGTCAGATCATGGACAAGTTTGGGATACATGGCAGCCTCCCCCGTGGACTTGGTCTGTCCCCACAGGAACAGTGCACCTGGGGGGAAAACACAGCAACACTTTACCACAGAGACGATCCAACAATAACCATAGCCAGTGCAATTTAACTTGCCCCTATGTTAGTCTAGAGCAATGGAGTCTCAACTTCAAATGCGAGTTAGTGAATATATAGTTTAACGTCGCTGTGGGAATCTTTCACCCATTTGCGACAAACTTTAAATGTGAATCAGAGAATATCCAATTACAATTTGCTTATAGTTTTGATACAAAGTTGTAACTTAATTATGAATCGTTGGAAAACCTGCAAGCACTGGGCTGGTATTGACCATAACCGTGCATTGTGTTGGAAATATAACGTTAATAACCAAAAATGCTGATTTTGGATTTGAACTCGGAACCCTTAACATTAAAGTTGGACGATCTACCATTGGGCTAACACACCACACCAACCCACAAATAACTCTACTGAGATCCCTACCAGCACCTACCCAGTTCTCCGACTGCAATGCTATAGCAGGAGCCGGCATATATCTGACCGGCACCCCGGTTTGGACCCTCAAAGAACTTGAGTAACCTGGGCACCAGCTCGTCCTTGGGTTCCGAGTGACCTAGTCTGCCGTAGCCGCCAAATCCCCACGTGAATATTCTCTTCTTAGAGTCCAAGATCAGCTGGAAAAGTATTTGGGCATAAATAAATGTGAATTGCTGACAAATTGTGTCATATGGGACAATAATTTTGATGTAACTTTTGGTAGATAAATGATCACTGCACACAAAAGGTTTATGTCTGTGGGGTAGAAATGGAAGGTTGTTGGTGCAACCACAACATATTACATGGTTTGTTGCGAAAGAGTTAAGATTATAAAAGTATGCGACAGACTTAAATGTCCAATAAAACAAAATTAAAAAATCTTTATATGAAGATATATTTTAGTTATTGTTTTACGTCGCTGCAGGAACACTTCCCCCCATGTGAACAAACAAAGACCAACAAAACTATCTATTTATTCTAACTCACTACCAGTCAGTATGAATATTACGACAACATTGAACAATAACTGAAATATTTATGTTTATATATATTTATGAGTCGATTTGATATATTTTGGAAATTAATTCGCCTTACTGCGTGATTTGCTCCACAGCCAATGTCGCGAACATCAACATCCGTGACAGGAACGATGTGGCCATCTCTGGTTTTCTCTATGAAAACGGCCACCTTCCTAGGAACCAGCTCACATTTGAATGACAGTTTGTTGCTGGTAACAAAAAATTTACCATCAGAATTATGACCTGTGGAGAAAAAGAGCAAACATAAGACACTATTAAAACATAAACAACAAACATCAATTTCAGCCTGTATCATAAATATCAACAAAAATGACAAGTCTCATACAACCAACCAAAGCACCATATCAGATTTGATGGTAAAGTTTTAATAACATCAGACTATCAGACCAATGTGTCAATAGATATTTGTCCAATCAGAGCAAAGTTTCAATATATATATATACTGTTCATGAATGTACATGACATACATGTAATGAGCTCAATGTTCTGTCTCAATTAATAAACAGAGGACAGTATCCTAGTAGATGAAGTTTGATGTCAGAATGCATGATATTTCCAGCTCACCTAACTGACCGTACTCTGGACAGCCAAAGGAATAAAGGTTTCCGCGAATGTCAGATATCATACTGAACTCCCCTCCACACTGTACTCGTCTGATCGGGGGCCCTTTGAATTGTATCTGCAATAATAAATAATTATTGATAAAAAAATAAAAATAAATTAAAATGACATAAATAAATAAATTTCTAAAAATAAATATTTCACATTAGCATATATATCAGACCATACTTTTCAGGCCTTTGTTCTAAGAAAATTGAACGGTGATCACAGCTAAGCCCTGAGACACAATTTTTAACACAGTAAAGGTGGCTCTCCACGTGGTAGTAAATGTCGACATATTTCTGAGAGTTACTGTCGATAGAACATTTTCTCATGACTTTCAGATACTAGCAAGCTGTAGTCCACGTGCAAATCGCTGTCTGACAGTGAACTAACGCAAGAAATGTCGCATGTGGAGAGCCGCCTTTTGGGTTATCATTGAATTTAATTGAGAATCATTTGGAGTTCTCTCCCTTTTTGATAATTAGTATAGGTGATAAAATATCTGTAGGAATTAAAACGGATCAACTACGACTTTTGTAGCTCTACATTTTTCCGTTAACAGAACTCAGTACTACTTATATTGACTTTCCATACTGGAGGCAACCGGAGACACCATAAAAACCAGGGATGGGGTTAAAGCCTGAAGCCAACAACGGCAGTGGTAAACGTACTCTGGTTGGACTTGGGACAGACGGACACTGATGTCCCAGACCCAGCTGACCCATCTTGTTGTCGCCACAGCTGAACACCTTCCCTTTGTCTGAAAACAAAACCACTCCAATCTTTAGCATAACCATCTCCATTCTATAACACACTAAAACATCAACACGTGAAGGTCCTCCCACACCGGAGGCGAGCGAAATATCGCGTCGCCAACAAATGATTCCATCGAAATTTGTGCACGCATATAGATAAACGATAAGGATCTATCTCAGAACATATATCGCCGGTTTTGTCGCCGCAAAATTCGCCGGACTTTTTGGTTCACAGATTTTTTTCGAGGGAACTCTGATGGAGGGGGGGAAAAGAGAGAATATTTTTTTTTAAATAGGCTGTAAATGTTTTTTAAAAATCATTTTCTTCTTCTTCAATTTTCATGAAAATGGATCCATGAACCAATTTATAAAAAATAAAAAGCCTAAGTGCCCCAATCTGAAAACATTTAGATTCTTCTGTCATGATGACACTATTACATACCTGTCAAAAAGAGCGTGTGATTCTTTCCCACTGCTGCATTGATGATGTTGTGGTCTGAGAGAGACTCCACCAGGGTTGCGACATCTCGTCTTTCAGTATCACCTGTACCTAACTGCCCTTTTTCGTTTCGTCCTAGGAAAAACAATATCAGTGTTAAAAACATGTTAGAAGTATTACCAACTCGCTCAAGGTTTTGTTAAAAAATACCCATATACAGTGCTCCCTCGATATAACGCTGAAGTTGGGGTCCATGACATGCCACCCGAGTTATATCAACGAATACAAATGGCGAAAAAAAAAGGTTTAAAAAAATTGTATCTGAATCCGCAGTTCATTATATCAAGGGGGAACTGTATAAAATTTGAGCTTGAGAATGAAATCGTAATTTTAAAGTTTTATAATCTTAGAGATGATTTTTAACAATCGCTGCAGACAGGGTCTGTGGACTAACATGCCCGCAAGTTCATCTATTCGAGGCGAGCAATCTGCTTGACTCAGGCTAATGGCAATTAAGGTTAGCGTAGAGTCCAAAAAAAAAGTAAATTATAATTATTATTTTATTTTTAAGGATGTCGGGCAAGTGGTGTTATGATAAACTAGAATGCCTGCAGAGCTGTTTAAGTTGCCCGTGTACGTTGGGCATTAGTCCAGAGCCCTGGCAGATATGCATCATGTGGAGAACACAGATTTTCGCAAATTTATTAAAAGTGTTGTAATCTTGGGACCCGCCAGACTCCAGCTACCGGTATACAAGGGTTTATGTATCAATAGAAGGCAAATACCAAACCCAGCTTTAATATAATTAATTCTGAGAGTAGAGACCTTGATCGATAAGGTATATTCACAACAAATGATTTTAGGAACGACTCAAGATGCATTATTAATCATATTATACAAACCCCACGTATAAACTTGTCCCTCTTTTGTGATGGCTATGCAGTGACAACCGGTACAACCTGATACGACTGTGCGGATCTGGATGTCCTTGAGACTGGATACTCGATGTGGTCCCCACAAATTGGGCCCACCTTTGTTCTTCACTGAAGCAAAAAATAATTATCCTTAAATAATTAGGGACGAGAATAGGAAATTGTGTAACAGGCTTCAAAGTTATAAATGTAATCAAGGAGCCAAAAATGCTGAAAATAAGTGAAATATTTGTCCCCATATACAGATACTAGAAAAGTGATTACATTTCCCCATTCATTCATAATGTGGCACTTAGAGCATGCCTTAGGGGGTGGATTTGGCACATTATAAGTGGCCTATTATTATTATTATTACCAGTGACAAGTCTGTTGCCAGATAAGCGAATAATTTGTTGCTTAACATCACAGCAAAAATCTTGAACCAGTTGAGTATGTGATATAATTTACAGTAATTTACCGACCTCCCTTTGGAATGTCCCTCCTTCCGATGAGGTCCCAGTTGGTCCCTCCACAGAATAGCACTTCTCCACTCAGCATCGACCCCTCCAGTGTCTGGTGACAAATCGAAGAACATGAATAAATATAGATTGTGTGTGTACTATAAAAGCATCTATCAACAGTAGGCCATCATGCCCCATGAGGGGTGGACTGAACCTATTTAACCTGCTCCCTGCTGAATAAAATCAAAGTGTTCTATTTCTGCATGTGATCGGGCAAGTTAACTCGCCTTCAGCAGGGAGAGGGTTAATGCCAATTTGCTGGGGGGATGTAAGGTTTTCACCACGGCCAAAAGTATACTTCGCCTCCCCTCAAAATAATTGCTTATCATGAACTTAAACAAGAGCGAGTGAGTGAATATGGAGTTTAACGTTGCTGCGGGAATCTTTCACCCATTTGCGACTACCTTAAAGAAGAAAAGAAGAACACAAATTTGCAACCATTGAAACATCAAGTAGAAAAACAAATGACAAATATGCTGTCACCACCAACCACTACATATCACAGGGCTCTAGACTAACATTCTAAGTTACTTTCCCACAGAGTAAGTCACAAAGGCACCAATGGTGCAAAATGTTAAAAAGTATTTAACTTGCCCCTGTACGTCGGGCATATGTTAGTCCAGAGCCCTGTATCAGAACACCACTGACCACTACGCATCAGTACATATATATCCTGACCTCTGTCCTCTCGTCCTCCTCCGCCTGTTGTTTCTTCTCCTCCTGGATGATCTCCTCCTCGTGTTTGATGAGGTCCAGCTTGGTCTTGTTGTCCACTGTGTCGCCACTCAACTCCGCCACCTTCAACTTGGCCTCCTCCGCGATCTGACACACACAACACAGCGCAGTATGAGTGAGTGAGTGAGTGAGTGAATATGGAGTGAATACGTCACTGCGGGAATCTTTCACCCATTTGCGACGAAGCGCAGTATGAAGACATTGACAACAATCAATTTACAGCAATGGCAATTCTTTAATAAAATATATACGGTATATACTTTTTATCTGATATTATCTACCGTATTTGACGTAATAAACATCCCTTTAAACTATTTAAATAAATTTCCGCCATCTTTGTTATTGTCTCCGTAAAGTTACCCATATTTGTGATATATATTTACGTAGCTTCACCCAATGTAAAATATCACATTTTTCACATCAAATTTGTGTTTCTTTCTGACTACTAGGAAGCATATCCAGCAAACAGAAGAAAAATCACTGTTTGTTCAATACAAATAAGAATATGAGAGCGCCTGTTCATGAAGCTCACACGTCCACTGGACTATAACCCTCTCAGTACTGGTGTCTCACTATACGCATAGCAACCAAGACCACTTATGAGAGGGTTATGGTCTTGTAGGTAATACAAAGAGTTTCATGAAATGGTTCTCTGGAATCCGAGATTACAAAACATTTTCAGTACAATGTCATGCTCAAGCTCAAATTTTATCAGGGGATTTGTGAAGAAAACCGTAGAAGAAGAAGCATTATTTAACATCGGATGTTTATATAACAATAAATGTTGGCTCTATAGAGCTATTATTCTGACAAATAACAACAATAGAAATGGATAACAATACATATTAAGATACAAATTTAAAACAAGAGGATAATTTTAGTTCAGAGGAAGTTTACCCAGTTAGCACATATTGCAGTTTGCATATGCGGCCAGACCAGGCCCCGGTTGTATGAAACGTTAATGCTTCGTTAACGTGTCATTAAACCTCCATTAACTAATGTGACGTTAAGCTAGCATTGAAAGTCAATGCAGGAATAACGGCTAATCACGTCATTAGTTAATGGCAGTATCATACAACCGGGCCCAGTTACCTATCAGCCTGCAGAACTGGCCATAGTTTTCGGTTTTCCTAAAATTCATTATGCAGGCTGTTCCAACAGCCTCATATGCAAATGAGTTGAGCATGAATTTGTACTCTAAAAGTTTGCAATCTCTGGGCGGTGTGCTGTCCAGGACGCCGCCACTGACCGGAGTGTCGGACAACGTGGAGATGGTGGCCTCCAGCTGCTGACTAGTGGACAGAGTCTCGGGCAGGTACAGCGCGCGGGACAGCAGCAGCAGCGACGTGGGGATGTTCTGGCTGAGGTGGAGGTCCAGCCACTGCTGTAGCTGGTTCAGCAGGTGGTCCTCGGGGACGCCCAGCGCCCGCATGCCCCGCGCCCGACACGCCACCTGCAGCTCTGTGACCGACAGGCTCTCAATGCCGTCCTTGATGATCATCTGAAAGCAGAAATATTCCACGTACACGGAAAAGAAAATTTTTATTATTATTTTTATTATTATTATTATTATACATGTATATACCGCAGCGCAAATATTCAGAATAACTGTTCAAATGCACTCATTGCCTCGGTCAATGGATCTGTGCATTCAAATTCCTTCTCAACTCCCTGGGGAGTACACAACCTGAACTGCCATTCAAGATGCATCAAGGTTATCATTCACGTGTCTGGAGTAATTATGAGAGCTTCGAGAAATGATAATAGCCAGGGGCTACTTGATGTTGGTGTGCAGGTGGCCGTACCTTGTCATCAGCCTTCAGCTGGCGGAGCTTCATCTTGAGCTGGAAGCGTAGCATGGCGTCGGTGCCGATGGGGGTGATGCTGAGGACGCGGCACAAGGCCTGCAGCTGTTGACGAGTCAGATTGTCCAGCGTCATCTCGTCCTCAAACAGCTTCGAAAACTTCATGATCTGCTCATTGCTGGGACGAATGCCCTGACTGCGGATCTGGAAAATTGAGTAGTTTATAAAGTTGACAATCCTGCTTTGATTTGAAAAGCAGCATGCTAGAATATGATCATTTTTTTTCTAAAATAAATTTGTGCCTATGCTTTGAAAGGTAAAAGGCTAGGATATGATTATTTGTTAGGAAGGTTAGGAAATGATCATTTGTTTTCAAAAACATTTTTTTTAAGGAAATGGTAAAGTAAATACCATACCAAATTCTCATAACAATCTTGTTACCTAATAGCTAACTATATCCGGACTTCCATCTCTTGCTGCCACCTCTCTATAAACAAATCTAGAACCACCCATATTAGTCTCACCCTTACTGTGATTACCAATGCAAATCACTTAGTTCTTGTACAATACTGTGTAACATATAGCACTACCTACAAAAATGGCTTTATTTGTGTGGAACGAGATGACATTCCTTTCCAACCAGTTACCTCCCCTTGTGTTACTCGCCTGATTCATGAAGTCAGAAAACTCCTGCACGTTGACGCCACTATTCTCCTTCCCCTGCAGCGCGCTCTCGTTGATTGTGTCCTGTAAGAACTTGGCCATCTCCAGCTTCAACTTCAGCTGCTTCTTCAACTTCTCTTGCTGCAACAACGTCAACAAATATAGTTGCTTGCAAATTGGGGGTAGATCCGCTTTCAAGATTATTTTTTATTATTTTTTATTAATTTATTTTATTTATTTTTGAATTGGGGAATTGGTGATTTTTTATTTATTTTTGAATTGGGGTTTAAAGTCGCTTTCTAGAATCTTTCACTAATATCACGACTTGTCATTTTAGGGAAGGAAGAAACCCGCAACATCCGTAGCGCTAAATGATGCAGTAAACCTGTGAGCACCGGCTGGTACTGACAAGACCAAGGATGATAACTGCATTGCCATTCTACAGTGAGTGCATCCTATCAATATCGCATCAGAAAGGTAACTTTCGCGAACATTGATGCCGGGCCTCCCGGAACGGGATTTGAACCTGGAACCTTTGGCTCCGAAGTCCAACACTCTACCACTGCGCTACATCCCGCCCCCATGCATTATTACCTACCTCCCTGTTTTCCTCCTTGAACGTACTGGGCAGCATGTTGGGGAACATCTTGATGGCCACAGGCAGCAGGAACTCCATGAAGGGGACGAGCAGAAACACCAGGAACGGAACCAGTCGAAACAGGTCAGCTGTGGTACGAACCAGCTGGAATACAGAAGGAATTTCAATAGAGGAATACAGCATGAATACAGAGGAATACAGAGAAATACAGCATGAATACAAAGGAATACAGAGAAATACAGCATGAATACAGAGGAATACAGCATGAATACGGAGAAATACAGCATGAATACAGAGGAATACAGCATGCATACAGAGGAATACAGCATGAATACTTAGCAAAGCAGCAGGGTATTGTTTCTCAAAGCTTTTATATCTGCTACGAGACCATAAGAACTCTCAAATCGATCGCTAATTAATGTCATTGTGCACTTACAAGTGCGCTATATGGTCTCAATGTATATATGAGAACTTCAAGAAACGATACCCAGAACGACATGGAAATACAGAGGATATAACTGGTATTCTGGATAAGCAATGAAGACTGTAAACCACAGATCCTTCATAACAGCCCGATGAAGAGCAATCTTACGATGAATATTAATGCAAGATATCGTCCACGATTACGAATATGATTTCATGCTCAATTCAGTTTTGTTCATAATTAACAAAATCTGAGCTTGAGCATGAAATCGTAAAAGATTCAAAATCTCAGGCCCATTCTTACATTACCTGACAGATTGATGGTATATAAAATCAGCTGTAGCAGTGTGCAAATGCATTTTGACAATGAATAGTATCGTTTCGACAACATTTAAATTACCACAGGAAAGTTACTGCACAGTGCTTCACAAGCTTTGCTGGAAATACCTGTCTATGTTCTCTTCTGTTGAGACTGTTCCCGTTCAACAACACCCACACCATCTTGACTGCGATCCTGATATCTATGAACAGCAATCTGAAGCCGTGGTAGTAGTGTTTGCACTCGGCCACCACCCTCTGCCATATCGTCTTCTTCACCACAATCTCGGTCTTCGCCTTCTCCTCTACGGTTAGTTTTGATACATCTGCTGCCTTTTCCTTCAAAGCCTTCACGGTTTTCTCTACCTTGGACTCGTCTTTGTAGAGCCGACTGCTGGTGTGCAAGCCCCTGTATGTGACGGTGTTGTGGAACGCTGAGAGTGACCTAGGACGGGTGTTCGACGCTATAACGAACTTGGATTTGAAGTAACTGGAATCTTGAGGCGATATCAGGTCGGCGTTTCGTGAAAGAACGTAGGCAGCTGGGTAGACTTGGGCAGGGAATATTTGATCAGAGGATGCCGGTAGTTTCTTGGAGATGGTCATCAAGTAACTCCTGGAAAAATGGAATCCATCGATAACTGTAAGATTTGGAGAGATTTGGAGAATAGTCACATGTTTAATATTAAGGTTGAAATAATATTAAGGTTGAAATGATGGAAAATGTGGAATCCATGCTTAATAGATGCATATTTCTACATATCTGTATAATAAATAACTATCTAAAACTTATCAATAAATTGATATAATAACACATCATGCACATGGAGCAACTGGCAAAATATTTCGGAGTATTTCCCTAATTTTGCTGTCTACTTTCAAACTTGCTGATACTACTTTGTAGATGAAATTATGATTTATGCAGGTATTTTGCCTCTTACTTTTGCCACTCTGCCACCTACTTCTGATTCTACTGAAACCACCGTATAATTATGGCTCGTTTTCTCAGTGTTAGACCACACATCTGTAACTGAGTGATTTATTGCTTAATGTTAGAGCAGAAATATTTGACCCATACACAACAATTACCTGCAAATTATTGTATTGTATTATGAGATACAAAACAGCTGACCTGTTTGTAACATTAGGCCTACTGACCTCTTTCTGACACCAAGATCTATTGATCTCTTTGTGACAACAAGATCTATTGATCTCTTTCGGACACCAAGATCTATTGATCTCTTTTTGACACGACCATCTACTGACCTCTTTGAATGTGAAGATGTCTGGATGTGACATCGACAACCACAGTTGACTCGGGGGACGCCCCTTGACCCTAAAACAGTCGGACAATGAATCAGTATTTACCATGATAAGCACTTAAGAAATGTCATAGTTTGAATTAATAGGGTGACTTGGGTGGGGTGGGGGAAGTCCTTTGAAAATCTACAATGTTAAAGGTATCCCTAAAAATTATAGATTCTACCACCATTAACATTGGGCCTATGGAGAATGACCACCTTATTATTTATTATTTTATATATTTCAAACACTGGAACAGCTGTCATCAACATTGTTGTTATCATTATTAACACAAATCATCAGATGATGCAGATTGACATATGGCATATACTTAAGAGTGCTGTGAGAATGCTTTCATATATGAATCAAGGCTTATAATAAATGTACACTACTCACTATTATTATTATTATTATTATTACAATGTTGTTGTAGTAGTTGTGTTGTTGTGATAGAAATAACAAATGCTATAAATGTCTACTAGTCCTTAGGATAGCTTTAGCATTGGGAGAAATGGCCCAGGTTAGTATTAGTTTTGATCCCTGGAGTATTCCAGTAAATTAATAGGTTTCATCATTCCATATCGAAGGGAAAAAACGACATAGAAACTACAAACATGTCAACATGTGCACAGGAATAGGAAAATACTACTACAAAAAAATATATTTAAATACCTAAAACTAAAATACACCCATTGTACAATCTAGGATGGCAGTCTATGGCCGCATGTTATTTATAGGATTTGTAAAACGTTTTTTAAATAGTCATAAGGCAAATAATTACTTTGGCAAGACTACATTTTAAAAGTGTGTGAGACAACAATATGCCAACGCAACTCAGTGAATAAATACGCCGTAAACTAGTAGGTGTAATATACAATAGATTATTGTATAATGGATCTGTGATCTGCTAATCAATCTAAACAAAAACAAATCGGCGTCACCGGCGAATCGACGACGTCTGTTGCAATCCGACACCCCGATAACAGAAATATGAAGATATATCGTGCATTTAACTGAATGCGCTTACCATAATTCACATTCCGTGACAAAATATTTGCTATCACTCGATACGACATTCTGGGAGATTAAAACGAGCATATCATCTTAGATATCAATGTCATTTACAGCTGACCGTGGAACATTCCAAATTTCTACATGCAGGCGGCCATCTTTGTTGGTGACCTCCAGAGGTCAATATTTTGCAGATTAGAAATTATTCGTATGATTTGTTTTAACTAATACTTATACTGGAAATAATTTTGAGAATGTGTATGTCCATCTAAAGACTGAAAAGTAAAAATATTTAACTATGTAACGTTACAGTGCATGTATATTAGAGTTCCCTCCCCTGATCCAGACTGCTTTCAGTCTTCTACTGTATTTACACTGAGCACTAGACAGTAGATGTTTTTTATTTATTTCTATATCCTCATTATCCTGGGTCATCGATTAGCACCTCACTTTGGTCACATACACTAATGGCTTTATCTGGGGCCTGACCGATAACACAGGATTTTATTTTAGTGACTTAACTATTTAGGACTCTACTTTGTACTTCCAAAAAGCTTTCCACCGCTGTGTGTTTGACACATCTTCACTGCAACCCTTCTGCGACTCTTAGGGCGTATTCGCAACCACGTTCTCGAGTTGACACGACACGAGAACGGGGTTTCGAACATCGAAAACCAACACGCGA
>JAVCKZ010050114.1:0-18054 GCA_034780755.1 Lepetodrilus elevatus
AACTATTGTAACGTCAACTCTTTCTATTGTGGCGGGAGCCCAGTTACAACTATTGTAGCGCTACAAGAGCGTCGTGCAACGGGCACCTGTACTGTCTGTATGTGCGTCCTGTTGACCTCTGTCCGTGTGTTCTATAGGTGACCAACTCCCGGGGTCAGACTGGCGTGGTTCCCGCGGTTCTGCTGGTCATTCCTGGACCTTCTGGAGAGGCCGTGGATGCTGCTATCAAGTAATGTACCGATACTTTGATTCATTGAATTCGTGCTTTACGTTTAGTGGCAGCGGGTATATTTCACCATACTCGATACACTAGACCGCTACTGGTGGCTGCACAGAATAGTCCAGCATCTAAGCGCCATATTTTGGGTACACATACTCAGTAGACCATTACAAAAATGGGAATTTACAATTAATTAATTAATTAATTAATTATATATGGTTAATGATGGGCGTCTGAATGTAATGTGAGAGTTTGTAGGCCAACATAAAGCATATGAAAAAGTAGCTGTCGTCTTTTCATTGTTGCTACGTCAACTCAATCTGATTGAATTTAATAGAATATTTTGTCGTGTCTATTTTCTACAGCCTTCGTATCCAACTCTTGTCCTTGTGGACCATGTCTGTGAAGAGACTCGGCTACCAGATGTTGGCCTTCATGATCATCGTCTTCAGAGACTGGGACGAGGACGAGGTAGGAAGAGTTATATCTGAACTGAACTTTATGAACTCTAGGGCTTTGACTTTACAATAGCATGTGAGGTTTTCAAGAAGAGTCACTGCTTCTTCAGTTCGCGGTTGTGTCAGACATTCGCCATTCTCGAAAGCGAGTTTTCCCCATTATCCAAATTTGTCTGAGAATGCCAGGTGTGTTCTTTTTTTTATATCATCCCATAAGTTTTATAAGACTTTGCTTCCCTCAAACGTTTTTCAAAAATTCCCATTTCCACCAGCCCAAAGAAGATCTAAATTTGCATTCATGATTCATGTTTGCAAGTAAAACGCCAACGGGTATTTTTGTCTTACACTTGTCTGATACCGGCCTGATTAGTGTCTGATGAACATATTATCTTTATTCAGGACATATCTGCTAAGGACAAGGTAACCAACGTAACGTGGTTGTGTGTTTGGTTGTTCCTGTTGCTGTTGTTGTTGCTGTAGTTGTTGTAGTCGTTATTGCGGTGCTGTATATAGTTCATCACAGTCGTGTTTCATTTATTTTCACAATTTCGTTCTATGGTTTCGTTTATGATTTATTCCCCTATGATTTCCTTATAAATGTAACTTCATGTAAGTTTTTATTTTTTTTATTTTTTTAATTATTGTGATGTTTTGATGTGGGAAATTCAGACATCTACGGTGGCGTACGATTTCTAAATAGTTTAGCAAATATTATTTATATTACCGGTAAGTATATCGGTATTTGGCAACACTTTATTAAATAATCTCGGTTTTTAAGTTACAAATATTTTCTTAATCAACATCATAATAGTAAAATAATACAATATAACTGTGCAACGAAATAATTCAAGAATATATTTACGCAAAGGTATACATCTTGAGTTAAGAGTACGTATACAGCGGTTCATCCTCGAAACACAGGCCATTGTGCCTATATCTACTAAATAATCTAGCCTCTATATTTGACGTGGGTTTAGTGCAGTCATAATGGCCGGGGTTTGGAGGATGACATCGGTTGTGATAGCATATTACCTCGTCTACTATTTAGGTTGCAATCCTGCAGTGCATGAATGAAACCGATAAACTGGAGTTACTTCGAATCCTGAAATACCTGGAGGACACGCTGAGTAAGAACTGGAGCGGATATTCAGACTACAGCGAACTGGAAGAAAGGATAGAACGACTGCGCATGATCTTGGAAGAGGCGCCTGGGGGAACAGTTTCCGGTAAGTTGATTATTGAGTCACGATAAATATATAAATAAATTCATATTTTATAATGTAAATCCGCAAATATAGTCACGATAAATAAATATAAATAAACTTTCATATATTTTAATCAGCAAATATAATCTAGTCATATTGAAAATATAATTTCCCAAATATAGATTTTTCTTTTTGATTAAATATACAGTGTTAATAGTTAATGTTTATGTAATGGATCGTGTCGTAGATAACATATCGCACCCTGGAATCCAACAATTAAATACATACGTGTGTGTGAATGTCATGGTGTTATCTAGAAATCAATACCTGTACATTATAGTCTATTAGTAACTAATATGCTACTGTCATCCCTCTGCCAGATAACCAGATGTTGACCACGACAGTCATACAGATCAAAACCCTGGAAGAACTACTACTGAAGTACAGTGTAAGTAGTTAACTGATAAACTAGCATGCCCGTCCTGTATTATCAAACTCACATATCCTAAATGATCACATAGATATATGAACTTGACGTGATCGTCGTATGACGCCCAAACCGCTATACTAGTCATATTACCACAATCAGATCTGAAACCTGACGCTGATATATTTGGACTTTTTGCCAAACAAATATAGAGTGAAACAAGATCTCGATCATTTTAATTAGTTTATTCTTGGCAAAGACAGCAATATGTTTCCAAGATGGTAAAAATAAACGTAAAATTAAAAATATAATAAAAGGTATTGCCTCCAACGTCTTTGACTAGGACTAGCAAGCTGCACGCACTACCCAGCATATGTAAGATGTAGATTTGCTCTGATATAGCTCTACGTCATTGCAGGACTTCTGGGCGTACTGGGAGACCTTCAAGGTCATCGTGGAGCTCGTCAAGCAGCCCAAATACCTGCTGGTGTGCGACAAATGGGAGCAGCTCCGGTACATCACCACGGCACACTTCGTCACGTGAGTACCATGACTTTCTGCACGTTAATACTTTCCTCCTTCATTATTATCATTCTTCTTCTCATCCTCATCATCTTCCCCTTCCCCTTCTCTACTCCTTCTTTTCTTCTTATTGTTATTGTTCTCTCTTCTCTTCCCCTTCCCTCCTCTTCTTCTTCGCCTTCCTCCTCAGTATCATTCTTTTCATCTTCTCATTCTTTTCTTTTTCTTCTTCTTCCTCCTCCTCCTTCTTCTCTTCTTCTTCTTCTTCACCTTCTCTCCTCTTCCTCTTCTTCCTCCTTTTTCTTCTTCTCCTTCTTTTCTTCTTATTTTTTTCTTTTTCTTCTCCTCATCCTTCTTCTCTTCGTCTTCAACTTCTCTCTTCTTCTTCTTCCTCTTCGTCTTCCTCCTCCTTCTTCTTCCTCCTCCAACTTCTTCCTCCTCCTTATTCTTCCTCCTCCTCCTCCTTCTTCTTATTCTTCTAGCGCTGTATCACTGAGCAGTAGTACATGCTTTGTACATGCTTTGTACAGTAATACATGCTTTGTGTATGTCCCTAGGTTCTGGGACACTCATCTGAAGCTGGACGACATCAAGCAGACCAAGGCCTCCTTGACGTTGTACGAAACCCCGAAACAGTCCATGCCAGTCTCCAGTGAGGTTACCGTGGAGACCGAGAGACAGGAAACCACGTCAGAGGAAGTGATATCAGAGGAAGTGGAGGAGTGTCACACGTTCATCGTCAAGGTGGGTACAGGTCGCCTTTGCAACATCCACTTAAATGCATGGCTTTGTGGAGGGAGGGTGAGACACTCTGTTATCGGGCTCTATCAGTGTCAATAGGCATCCTCGAAACCCGGGCAATTATGACTACAATTAACCTCCGTCAAATAGGTTAAGTGTAGTCATAATGGCCTGTGTTTCGAGGACAACCAATAGGAATATAGGAATATACAATTATTAGAATGTTATTTTCAATGACACTTTATACTCAGTACTGTTATCCTATTTCAGTATGTCTTGGATCCCAACAACAACAAAGAAATGTCCCTGCAAGAAGCCATCGTGGCCGGTATCATCGACCAGGCCCAGGGGAGGTACTGCAACCCGATCACCGGACACAGCGTCGACGTCAACGAAGCCATCAACGACGGCAAGATCCTCATGGAGATCGTCTCCAGGGAAAAGATCCGCGAAGAGAAGAAGACGTTTGGCCTCATCACCATCAAGACCACGCATGAAACCAGGCCGTATACCATCCTAGCCGTCCTGGATCCCAACTCCGAGGCCAAGCTTCCGCTGGACGTCGCCATCGACCGGAAGATCATGGACAGTAGCTGCTCGGAGTACTGCACGGAAACCGGAGAGAAGATCCCGATCGCTGACGCCATAGACAGCGGCCTGGTGATCGTGGAGTACGACGAGAAGCACGCTGGCGACCCCGGAATGGGGTCCGACGTCGTCACCAAGACCTACAGCGTCAGCGGGGTGGTGGACCAACAGAAGAAGGTCAAGGTGTCCTTCAGCGAAGCCATGAAGACCGGATTGCTCGATGGTAATTCCGGGGATTACATCAACAACGTCACTCAGGAGAGAACCCCGGTGCAACAGGCCATCATGAAGGGCTTCATCAAGGCGCGAGTGGTCGCCGACCCCAGCAAGATGGACATTGATCCGGAGAACAAGATCGTGGTGCAGAAGTTCGAGAGTGCCAAGCATAAGCTCATGAGGGGCATGCAGGCTATGAAAATGTTTAAAACGATGGGGAAGTCATGAACTGATCTGTCGGGGACTTCTTAGAATTTACAGTAATATATGACTCGTATTGGACATCTACTTTCAGGGATTGCTTGACATTGTCGTATTTCCTGCATCCCATGTGTCTCATTCCTCTCTGTTTTTGCACTACCCACCATTTGTTTATTTTCATAATATTAAAATATATTAACTAATACAAATGCATTTAATAGAATTTGCTTACATTACTGTTAATTATTTTTTTTACGCAAAGTTTATTTGGATATTTTCAACATATTATGATCAATATATGAATAGATTTCAAAGTTTTTATTGATTTTTAACACAATGTTAATTTGGTGACCTGCTATGCTGCCCTGTAGTGTTTAAATGTGAAATGTAGTGTATGTGTGTTGTTTCTGTGTCTATGTTTACTGGTGCTTTCAAGTAGTGAATACCTACTAGACATCTGTATGTATAAACTACGAACATTGAAATACATTATTAATAAAGTCTATCATATCGCTGTGCTGTTTCCATTGTAATATGTGCAGTAGTTTTTGTGAAGTAGGCTACTAGAGACAACAATCACGATGTGCCCACCATTTTCCAAGATGACCGTCATGTCAATATTTGAAAATGCATAAATAGAAAGTGTCTGTCTTATGGTAGGTTTTATAGTTCTATTTCAAAATAATTGCAAAACACAAAAGTACGAATGCAAGAGTCATGTTCCCAAATGAAAAGGAAGATCTCTCTAGTGGTTTAATCGGCCATGTATAGCCTACCTCTTAAAATTAAAAGTTAAATGGTGTATGTGATGGTCCCATAACCACAAATCAGCAGTCTTTTTTTAGCCAAATTATTCAATGATAAAAATGTGTGTGTGTGATTGTTGTATTACAAAAACAAAAAAAAATGCAAGTGGAAGATTTATTGAAGCAACCGGTATTAGAACCCCTTTTCACAAACAATGTGTCAGTGAGTCGTCTACGAATTCTATCATATTGCTCAGAGTTATGGTTCTTATGCAACACGCTAGATGACGCCACTAACGCCCTCCCGAACTAGGTTCCGTATATATTGAATATATATGCATAGTAGCGCATTGGATATATAGTAGCTGAAAACATTCGTCTGCTACAGTAAAGTCGTGTTTTCATGATTTGTTTTCATATCTAACGTCACATTTCAATATATTTGTTTATGGTTGAGCTAAAACATGACTGTAAACTTCAAAGTAGATACCCTGCTAGCAAGCTTAAAAGATTTACAAAGCGGTATGTCAATAATACCACATATGAACTACAAATTTCGATTTTGACACAACTTTCTCGTACACGAACGTCAAAGACCACACACACAGTCACACACACACACACACACACGCGCGCGCGCGAGAGAGAGAGAGAGAGAGAGTCACACACATACACACGCTGTTCAAACACGCAGTGCAGAATTTCTGCTGGATTCTAATAGAAATCAAAAATGTATTTTACTCAATTTTTTAGCCTAAAATTTAGGGCATCTCCGGTTGGCTTCGGCATGAGGAGTGTTAGATTTATACCAGTGAGCGTTTTTTCTGCATTGCCAAGTTGTAGGCCACCCAAAATATAATTTTTGAATCCTGACAGCTAGTATCTAGCTGCAGCTGTCAATAATCAGCTGATAACGCTACGTGATTCAACTACATGTATGACAAATTATTAATACGAAAATGCGCTAGAACTGAAAATAGTCGTTTGTATCGAAAAATAGCAAATGTAATATGTAGGCCTAAACTTGTTAATTGGTAGGATAATTAATATCATCGGACTAGACCAGGTAATCAGTTGAGTGCATTAAAATTAGTAGGCCTTATTTGAGATATATCACAATGACACATGGAAATATCGCTGATTAAGGTTGATAGATTTTATATATCTTCATTCGGTTTGTACATAAACATGTTTAGTATTAACCCTCTCCCTGCTGAAGGCGACTTAAGTTGCCCGATCACATGCAGAAATAGAACTTTTATTTTATTCAGCAGGGAGAAGGTTAAGTAGGTATACTATCATCTTCGAAAACACAGGCAGGGTAGTATAATCATAATGACCTATGTTTTCGAGGATGATCTTAGTTGATCTACTATATGTTCATAAAGACAGTCTTATTTGCGTAGGTCTGTGGATCATTGGTCATTCTAGTGTAGTGGAATTTCCATCTAGACTTTTGAATTGAATAGGCTACCCATACAAGTAAATTTGAAGTAGTGTCCAAGAATACACCAATATACATACTATAGACCTACGCGTACCAGTACGGGTGGTGTGGTGGTGTGATGCCTTGCATGTTCTCGTTGGTGACAAGTTGAATCACTTTCAATTTAGTGTAGTCGTTTGTCGCATACATTTTTACATCAATAAAGTTACATGTATCGCTTGTCATACATAATAGCTATATCGCTACGATAGGCTAATGTAGTTGTTCTTTTGAAATTGACCCAAAATATTTGAGGTAGGCTACGCTCGTGCTGAATTTTAAACCTATTTTAGACCTATCTCGATACATAGCTGGTGCTATATATTCTAGCTGTCGTGGTTTATACTGTATACCTCTTTACCCTTCTTCAGAAAAGATCTGCCTTGAACAGAAACTCAACAAATGTCGTGAGAGGAGAAGAGAATGTGAAATTGAATTAGAACGAGGTAGGCGTCTTCGAAATTATATCTTGTGAAATAACGACATCCAAATCAACACGCAGTTATTACTTGAACTATATCTACCGTAAATGCAGTTTAATTCATTTCCGTTAACGTATTTTGTGTGGGAAAGGTTTGTAAAGTAGGTTTAAAGACAGATACATAGAATTGGATGTGGGAAAGGTTTAAAGTCTTCTTAGTTCTACAGAGATCTAGGTTGACTAATCTTCTTGATGTATTCTTCTGTATTGTATTGTGATTGCTTATCTATTTCTGCAGTTGGAGGAAAACATTTGCAAGTAAGGGATGGTCACAGAAAAATGGAAGGTATGTTAGGTGGCTCTTGACAATTTCCAATTCACTGATTGTAAATGTAAATGGATATAGTGCTAATATAATCATGTGTGTGTGTGTGTGTGTGTGTGCGTGCGTGTGTGTGTGTGCGTCTGCGCGCGTATGGGTGCGTGCGTATGTTAGTCTTTTAGACTAATAATAAGAATACTATGTTCTTGCAGAAACGTTGAAAGTTGCCTTACTGAAAGTGGCACAAACTCAAGTTCAAATAGACAGGTATAGCACAACAGTAACAGTAAAATGTTCTAATAAATAAGTTCTATATTATAAATGGTGAATGTTTGGTAATTATGCCATTTCACGTAACCATGTGGGAACTACATGTATATAATAACATTGGATCCTACAAACACAACCTCACAATTACTGTATGTAGATCATGTTAAATTTGCATAAACTATATACAAGTACATGTATATAGTTTCTAGCTTTTCAAACATTTTTGTTTGACACTTGAAAGGAATTAGAAGTACAGTACAGTGTAGAGTACAGAATATTACAAGAGTGTCATCTATACAAGTATTTCCTATACTGTAACTTCTATTTGGAAAGTCTGATAGTATCTGATAATCATCTATACAAGTATTTGTTTAGCTTCTATTTGGAAAGTCTAATACATTGTATAATTATTTACAGTCTGGAAGAAGCCAACCAGAAAAGACGGGACAAAATAGCTGCTATCAACAATTCTGTTGAAGAGGAAAATACTAAACAGCAGGAGGATGTGTAATTTTTAGTGACTTTAACATTTAAACATTGCAGTCATGGCAGTAACACTCTGAATGTCAGGTCATGATGTACCACGCTATAAATAATACTGATGCAAACATAACTCAAGTATTAAAATTACGTTATGAAAATAGATTACAACCAGAGAGAGAAAAATAACTTAAATTTGTAAATGGTAAATTGGCTTTCTTAGTCTTATTTCACTTTATTTTCTTCATACATACTATTCTACTATTTCCTTTCCAGGAATAAGTTTGAAGATCTTCTTTCTGACTTGACAGGGAAGCTTGTAAACGCCAGGTCATTTTATGCAAGTATTTAATCAAAAGTTTTCACGATATTATAATTGATGTTCATTTTCATACTATTATTGTATGCATAGATTAATTTTATCAGTAACATGTTACACTTCTCATAATTGTAAACAATACGGTAGTAGTTTTATTGAATGTATTAAAGATATTTCTTTTCATATTTTTTCTTTCATGTATTAACAGACAGATGAAAATCTTAAAAATGAAGTTACTTCGAATAAGGACAAGTTGGAAGATATGACCAAAAGCTGTATGTATTAGTGTTCTTGTTTGCTTTTAGCCAATATTTAAATCACTAAGTTTTATATTAACACTAAGTTTATTTGATGTCAGTGAAAGAAAAAATCCACGGAGTGACTGCATTGAACACAACGCTGGAACAACTCCGAGTACAGTCGGGCAAACAAGACAACACACAGCCCGAGATTCCAGAGGATGTATGCAGAATATTGTGGTATGTTTGTGTGTCGACTGGTAGAACATGTTGCATATGATCAGATATAGCTCGAGAATCCTTTAGCTGTAACTGGCCATATATGTGACTTTTTATATATGTATGGCCGTTGTTACACTAAATTTGTCCTCAGCATATTAAAATAATACCCTATCCATGCTGGATGCAACCAGAAATGCCCAAAATATGTGTGGCAGTGCCTTTTCCAGCAGGGAGAGGGTTAATTACACATAATACATTTTAAATGGGAGTACTATACAACCTAGCTATTTCAACTGTGTTTTACAGGCAAATGATGAAAGAAGAGAACCAGTGTATTCACAGCTACCTCAACCAGCTGCAGACAGACCTGAGAGGAATTCATGAGACTTCCACACAGTAGACACTATAGTGTGGGTGTGCTCCTGTTGTCAACTCAACTCTATAACACTAACAACAAACTTGTGATCCAAGTATTGACGAAAAATTGTCTTCAGAACTATTTGTTCCGAAATTGCAATAAATTAATTGTCTGTTAATGAATTTTGGTTTGTTGATATATTCTATATGAAGAAACGCACAGGAAACAGATAAATATTTTACCACATTTAACAAAACTTTATTCGGATAGTTCAGTAAATATTTACAACCACAGTTTGCATAAAAATACCTTCAATGTATGCAATGGTGAAATGTTGGGTGAAGAATTGCATGCATCAGCAGTGATTAAATATATCAAAAGTATCTGTGTATAATATATCAGACTTCACTTTGGTTGGTAAAATATATACCGTAAATAGAGTTGCAGCAGTCTGCATGTAAAAAAAACTAAAACAACAGTGGCTACCCAGTATCACAAGCAAGCCACTAATGATAAGAAATTGCGCAAAACATTATAATACTGAGTTATAACTTTTTCACATAATAAATTCCATGCACATCAATGTATCCATGTGTATCACACTTCCTTTCGACTTCTGGTTTTAGAATATCAATATTTGACATGCAAACTCATCCTAGGAGATATATTTACAGGTATCAGTCAGGAAATGGACCCAAAACATATCAGGAAAACGTTACCAGACCTGATCTCAACAATCTTGCAAGGGTGTGCAGGAATTTCGAACACTGATATTCTTTGCAAATACTGACATGTCACAATGTATACCATATGTACAGCATTGTAAATATAAATACAAAATATTGTTTGGAAATTCAAACAAGATATCTCGCCTATTGTTACCAAATACAGAAATAATTAAAGTAACATAAAGTTTCTTGATAAAAGTGTAGTGTCGTTGATCCACAGTCTTCTTTTGCATTTATTCAGAACATGGGAAATTAGTAGAACATGTAAAATCAATAGGATATGTAATACTAACACGGTATGTAAATAAGTCAACAGAATATGTAAAACAAATAGAATATGTAATTTACATATTTTATTAGTTTTACACAGTTCTATGGATTACTTTACATATTCTGTTAATTTTACATATTCTGTTGATTATTTTACATATTCTGTTAATTTTTAATTAACACGGTTCAACATTCCACGTGGGTATATCAAGCCACCCTTGTATGTCATCAAATCAGTATGCTCCATCCATGTTGCCGTAGAATGTCTGTCAACAGTGTAGAAACCTAGTGAGCTCCGAAGATGTCTGATAGCACGGCTTGGTAGTTGACGACCTGCACAGCGTTCCTCATGGTGGTGCCCACCCAATCGGAATCGTCGGACACGGGCTGGTACTGCATGGCGGGCACGGGGAAGTCTCGCCAGTTCAGCTTCTGCACGAAATCCTCGTAGTGCACTAGGCCCTGCTCGTTGCAGGAGCTGCGGAGAGCAGAGAGGGATGTTGTATTGAGAATGTAATAACAGGGCGCGAGATTACGAAACTTTTCTGAGTACGATTTCATACTCAATATTTTTCATAAAACGTAGATATTTTTCATAACCCTAGACTCATAGCATACTCAGGCTATGACGTCACATGACGTTTTATTAACAAAATTCTGAGTTAAGTATGAAATCATTCTGAGAAAGTTTCGTAATCTCGGAGCCAGGCCTTGTGTGAAGTTGGAAGAAAATTTGTGTGAAGTGTGGGATGGATTTTGTGAATAACCGGAGACCGATGTTTTATAGAGAATGTAATTTTTTATTTTTTAATTGGGGTTTAGTGTCGCTTTCTAGATTCTATCACTAATATCACGACTTGTGAGTGTAATAACTAACCTTGTGTGAAATTGGGAGCAAATTTATGTGAAGTGTGTGATGGATTTTGTAAAGACCATAGACCGATGTTTTCAATGAGAATGTAATAACATACCTTGTACGAATTTGGAAGCAAATTTGGAAGCAAATTTGTGTGAAGTTTGTGATGAATTTTGTAAAGACCATAGACAGATGTTTTCATTGAGAATGTAAGAAATGACATTTGTATGAAGATGGAAGCAAAATATGTGTGAAGTTTGTGATGGATTTGTGTATTGTCAGAGGTTTAGGAATGATTCTGTTTTAGCTACTTACGATGCTATGGCAGCCCTGAGTAGGTCATCGGGCAGAGGGACGTGGTGAGCGTGGAATACGGTTCTCATTGTCTCCGCGTCAAGGAAGCCGCATCTGCAGAAAGGAACGGATATGAAAATAAGATTTTGATCATTGTATAAATAATTACAAATTATAGTATTGACGAATTACCTATCAAGCAATAAGGTAATCTCCAGTGTGTGTTTCACAAAAGGGGTGTATATTTACGTCGGACGTAAATGACGCGCTGTTGCTTGTATTACATCATTTACATTGATTGTATTATGTCATTTACGTCCGGTGTAAATATACACCCCTTTCGTGAAACGCACCCCTGCTGAATAAAATCAAAGTGTTCTATTTCTGCATTTGATCGGGCAACTTAAGTCGACTTCAGCAGGA
Organism: Lepetodrilus elevatus; assembly: GCA_034780755.1. Taxonomy (NCBI): domain Eukaryota; kingdom Metazoa; phylum Mollusca; class Gastropoda; order Lepetellida; family Lepetodrilidae; genus Lepetodrilus; species Lepetodrilus elevatus. Next base: position 12,013 of record JAVCKZ010050114.1, read on the forward strand.
GAGGGTTAACTCTCCCTACTGGACTATAGGCACAGGAATAAAAATAAGATTTTGATAATTGTTTAAATAATAGTATTGGAGAATAGGTACAGCCCTTTAGGGCATGCCGGATTGACTTCAGCATGGAGAGGGTTAAACAGCGCCATGAAACTGATCGTGTTTCTAACATGGGACGTTTGTAATGTCCAGTTACGTACTTCTGCTGGTCTTCGTGCAGGAAGCTCTCCACCAGTACACTGAAGCCCTCAAAGTTCCTCTTCCTCAGTTGCTCCTGGCCGATCGATAGCAGCTTCCTCTGGTCCATGGCGTCCTCCGGCCTCTGCTCACTGTAGTAGCGGGCCACCGTCATAATCTCGTGCTCCGTCAGCCTGTCGTCAAGCTGCAGCAGCAGACCACGGAACTCCTCGTACGGAATCAGGCCCGACTTGTTGCCGTCGTTCTTGGCGAAGAATGCCTGCATGTCTTCCTTGTTCTGGCCGAGTTTAACCGCCAGCTTCTGGCCGATGCGTTTCACGTTGGAAACGGGGAACTGCAAAAAGTTGATGACCGTTAAATTATACACAGGTTATATTTTTAATCACACAATACTGGCTTCTACAGTAGATATATTGTCAGTAGAAGGTCAAGCGATATCTTCTTAGTAGATATCGCTTGACCCGATTTCAACTTGAATTTTTCTACCACTTGTGCTAGCTATGACCAAAAGTAACAAAAAACCTCGGCAAGTCTCAGATTCCTGTTACTTTTATAATTTGTGTTGATAAATTTCATATAAAAATACACTTGGGTGAGATTGTGTGGAAATGGACACTACTTGAATGTAGCACAATGCCAGGTTGAAAACGGACACTACAATCTTACACAGACTCCCAACTGGCCAACGTTTCCAGACTGAAGTTTGCCTTACCTCCTGGGGGTGGTCCTCCATGTATCTGAAGGCGTACTCGTCGGCGTCGATGAGGTGGAATTTGAAGCTGTTGAAGTCGACGGCGGCGCCCACAAACAGGTCATGAGCCTGGTAGTACTCGGACAGCTTGGTGCCATACAGTTCCTGGTCCGGCTTCTTGATGCGGCCTCGCTCCAGGAACTTCCCGCCAATAATACCTGAAGCAGAGACGGATAGGCTCAGATTTACACGTAAAAGTCCGGCCGCAGGATGAATCAGTTTCATTTTTTTAAATTACATTTTACGATTTTAACACTCCCTGCTGGATTAGGCAAAAGTACTGCTCGTAAGGGCATCTCCGGTTGTCTTCAGCAGGGAGAGGGTTAACAACAAAGGTAAAAAGTCATTTAAAAAATTGAAAAGAATAGTCTACAACATCATGAACATCGTTGACAAGAAGAATATGAAATGGAAAGCAGTAGACGGTTTTTGTCTTTGTTATTTTTTTTCTTTCATCTATTTATTTATTTTAGCCTTGGGGGGTGAGGAGGAGGTGCAGTGATTTCAAAGGCTATTTCATCAATCGCGTACAAGTGAAATATTCCCGCTGCAACGAAAAATACTAATTCAATCAATCAAAACCAAATATTGGCACCAGTTAGTACTATTTTTAAGTCTGCATCAAAGAGACATAAAAGAAAATCCAGGAAAATTACCAGAATTCCTGACTGGGGGTTCGAACACCACCACGCTGTCGTCGCTGAGGAAGTAGGAGATGATGAAGCGCCTGTCCATGTCGATGGGCTTGTTGGTGTCCATCTTGGCCAGGAATCGCAGCACGTTGCTGTCCAGACCGTGGCGGTCCTTCTCCATGAACTTCAGGAAGTCCCTCTTGGGGGGCTTCGGCATCAGCCCCATGCACGAGCACAGCGAGTCCTCCTCGCTACCGAAGCCGTTGTACGGCGGGTACTCTCGGGCAACGCGTTGTACCGTGCCCTGTTTGTAAGTGATAGGAGTGTACTCGTCTGAAAAATTAGGGTATTTGGTAATTAATTATGCAAAATAAATCTCATTTGCTATGAGCTACCGGTACTGTATCATGTTTGTAAGTGATAGTAGTTTTCTCGTCTAAAAACTAATAGAGGTAAATTAAAGAATTTGGTAATAAATTATGCAAATTTGTTATTTGTTATAATTTATTAGGTTAAAATAAAAGTAAAACAATCATTATTATTAATAATAATTATAATAACATGGATATTACTAGCATGCTCTGATACATATTTATTATTAGTATTAGAAATAAGACCACTCACTGATGCCATATTTGGTTCTGTAGAACTCCTTTGTAAAGTTATCACAGTCGGTGAGTATGACTTTCCTGCCCCAGACATTCAGTATGGTTCCAATGCTGAGATCAGAGTCCTTGTAGAATTCTGTGTCCACTGCACCAGTCTGAAACACATATCAAATGCCATATAATCAGATGTTACTATCTTAAAAGTTTTTGCCAATTGCTTTTCCTGATGTTTGAGATGGTACTGAAATTACTTCACAATCATTATCTATTGAAATCATGCAAGGCAATCTACTGATTAGGGATCTAGTTTTTGCCCTGGACGTGGCTCGAGCCCTGCAGTCTGGACTTGTTTTCCAGTTGAAATCATAATGGTCTGTTGCCATGCCTGTGAAATACATATCTAATGGCAATAAGATAACACAATGATTTCATTATTACCTTGAAAGAAATTCTTTTCACATCCTATATTATCTATATCTGGGCCTGTGTTCTCGAAATTATGTAAATGAAAAAGTTTGCGTGTACATTTGCCTAACTACTTTACTGCTAATGTCAATTATACATAGATCTTTTCTGACTAAGAAGTTCTTAAATTGCGAAGTTCCGAGAATACAGGCCTTGATCTCTGTGGATATTTTATTAAATGATTACCTTGAGACTGTCCAGAATGTAGCGGCCACCGTGACCGGTCGGTCCGAAGACGTTGAGAACCGTGCGGTCCGTGCGGGTCCCCGGCTGTTTCATACTCTCCACATCCTTCGGCAGGGGACCTCTGTGGACGAACACCGGCACGGCATCCCGGCCCGAGTTCGGAGGGATCACCTCTCTGATCTCGATGGTGTCGTCGGCTAGGAAGTAGTGCAGAATCATCTCCCTCGGGTCGCCGAACATGCTGTCGCTGTCGTCCCAGTAGCAGAAGAAGCGCAGCACGTGGCGGTCGTGGTCCAGGAACTGCTTCAGAGTGTCGTGCTTCTCGTACGGCCGCAACGGCTGCATGCTGTCATCCATCTGAACAACAACGCACGATTTACATCCAGTTACGGTTATACATGTACTACAGTGCATATGCCGAAACAGAGAACCGTAATATAAATTCTTCAAAAGTAACATTGGCTACCACATTGGCAGAAACTTGAAAGATTCAAATGAATCATTTTCCAAAGGCATATACAGTGCTCCCTCGATATAACACCCTTCCATTTAAAAAAAAAAAATTGTAAATAAAAAAAATCTTTTTTTTCTCCAATTATATTTGTTGATATAACACAGGTATTATAACGCGGGTGGGTCCGACTACAATGAACTTACAGCTTTTCTGTATACCACATGGGGATCGGTGGGAACAGATTCCTCAGCATTAATTCCCACACCAAGTTTCCGCAGGAAGTTCTGTGTGAACTGGTCGCAGCCTGTGATCTTGAACACCTTTGAGTACAGGTTGATCTCGGTGCCGATGTTGAGGTCTTCAACTGTGTAGAAAGCGTCGTCGTTTGGCGGAGGCTTTGTTACACGGTGTCTGCGTATCAGTGTTCCTGTTGGATGTAGTTGAAATTAACAATAAAATATTACAGGTTATTAACAACAGATTTCTGAAGGTACTAAAAGATTTCTAATTCACAGATGAATAACATTATTTTACGTCGAAGCGGGAATCTTTCACCCATGCACGGCGATACTAATAATAATACATAAAATGTTTCCTGCAAACAATGTATCTACTTTTGTGTAATTATTATTACTAGTTCTATACATGAGTGATTATGGAGTTTAGTGTCGCCGTTGGAATATTTAACCCATTTGTGACAATTAGATCTATAAAACCAATCATGTGAAATTAATAGATGGAGATTGAATGAAATATATTAAAATTTCAAACATTTTCAAATCTTTTTAAAGTTTTATTATCAATCAACAATCATCATTAATATGTTCACAAACCTTGAGGGACGCCACTGTTTTTGAACCTGGGCTCAATGACCTGCATTGAATCGTCCTCCAGATAGAAGTAGATCTTGCAGTTCCTGATCCTGAACTGTTCCTCTCTCTTTTCGTGGACAGCTTCTTGGAAGTAGGCGTCAAAACACAGAACCTGCCGGTCAAACGCCACCCACGCCGGCATGTTGCTGCCCTCGCCACTCGGGAAAGCGGAATTCTTCGGCTTCGGCTTCTGTCCCATGAGAGGTTCTCCGCCAATCCCTGGTTTGTGGTGTCCGACAAGCATCGACACATCATTGCAGTTGTCAAAGTGGTGAGATTTGTGGAATTTTGTCTTCCCCAACTGCAAGATAGGAATTATTATAATAATTATAATGTGTTTATTATTATTATTATTATCATTATTATTAGTTCTACTGAAGCAGATTATCATTAACAGAATTTATGGATTTTCTAAGGAATCTACTTTACAAGCAAAGGGGTTAGTCGTAGCCTACTTCACTTTTAGGTTAGATTTGGCAAACAATAGAAAAATGTATATATAATAATATAACTACTCAGCATTACTTTCTACATAAGAATTAGACACTATCCATCAAAGGTTGATTGAACAGCCTGGGAATTTCAGTGAAAACAAGAGTTATCATCATGAAAAAACAATAATTATAATCAATATTCTTAAGTTAGTTGACAGATCAAAGCCTGAATGTTTGTGGAATTGTGAAATAGTGGTCAAATGAGGACATAATCACCACCTTTGCCCACAAATATAATATTAATTTGATTTAATTTGCCATTTGCTTTCGTTGTTTTCAAATCAAAGTTCATTTGAAGCAACGCTGTGCTTAAAACAACTTAAATAATGTATTATCACAAAGATCATTACAGAGGTACACAAGTTTAGATCTGATGAGAATTCAAATTGAATAAAACATTAGATTTTCTGTCAACACTGACAAAACAGACTTCAAAATCGTTCTGTCATCCTTTTCTGAAAATGAGTTTCACCGACACTCGATTGAAGTAATGAAGATGTTCTAAGTTTTTAAAATACAAATTAGACTTACACTTTTACTAAAAGTATTTCCCGGCAAGTAGGGCAATGCCATAGTGAGCGTCAGAACGTGTTACAAGCTCCTTGTAGCTGAAAGATGTCTTCAGTTTACATCAACTTGGATCTGTTATTTTCTTGCATGCAGACTGTCGCTGTTGAGGCGTTGCCAGGGAAGTCGAGTCAAACGTAGTTATTGCGCATGCGTCAACGGTTACTAAGCGGAAGTTGCGTTCATCCAGCCCAAACAAACTGGTTAAACGAGGGTTATATTATTTAAAGGTACCGGGTACATCTCGTCGAAAATGTATTTTATATGTCTGTAATGAATATAGTTTCACCAGAGTACCTTTGGAAATTATATTTTGACAAGAAAAAATTATAAAACTAATAAAAATCTGTTTTCCAAAAATATTCTAACGTTATAAATATAACTACCATAGAATAAATATTATTATTTTAATTCTTTTTTTTTCTTTTCTTTTTTTTTATAAATATTATAATAATATAATAATAATATAATCTATGTATATAGCCCCAAGTTCCAGCTATGCTGCTCACAGGTGCTTAACATTATACTTGCCTAGGGAGCAGTTCAGTGTATTATGTTACCATTGTATATTGTCTAAATTGTTTTAATCTTTGTCCTCCAGCATTACGCATTTATGGACTTATTAAATAATAATATAAATCGAGTATAGCAATATATACGGTATCATGCTTGTAAGTACATGGTGAGCAGGGCATGCTATTCACACCATATTCCCAGGTTCATTTGCACACATATGGTGGTTATACCATTGTACCATTATATGTACTGTAAATCACGAAATTAACGCGTCACTAATTTAATGCGACCTCTAGATTTTA